>OX596267.1:12170077-12346364 GCA_951394255.1 Polyploca ridens
CACCATCCAGCCGCCGCCGACGCCGCCGCAGCGCAGAGGGGAAAGTTACCGCCCGCGGGACGCCCGCACACCCCGCGCCACGTGCCTCACCCCGCAGCATCCTTTATAAGACCGCGCACTCCAGTGAGAGAGCACGCAGTCGGCTCAGCGCTATCGTACAGTCAACACATGTCGGTTCGGGTTACCAAATTCGGCTGTGTTGATCATTGCGGTGAGGTTGGCCCGTCTGTACCGAAGCCCTGGTAGATTTACCATCGGGCACCGTCCGCGTCCCCGATACCGTATTCCCTGTGAATCAGTATATTTATCGTCTCCTCGTACGTTACCATTCCCTGGATTGGTGTCCCAGACGGTTCGGGTTACCAAATACGTCTGGTGCCACCTCCCAGGAAAGTGCGTTCAAGGAGCGATTCCCCGTACCGTTTAAAGCAAGATCACGCCGCGCCCTCTATCCATAGTGTTAGAATTAAGAGCTAGCTATAGAGTCTCAGATATATGTATTTACGATTAATAAATCAATTGGCGGCAACTTTGTAATCATTGATTGGTGTTTTCTTTATAGCTCTCCGATAGGTTACCCAAGTAGGAAGGTAAAACTAAGTCCTCCACTGGTTTACCTTAATGTACGAAGTCCGCTTCGTTACATTTGGCGCCCAACTCAGTGAGAATCCACCCCGCGAGGTGCTTAAATCAGTAAAATAGTGTATCGTTACATTGAACACCCATCTTAGTAAGAATCCGGTCCGCGAAGTGTTCAAATCAGTAAGATAGCGTATTGTTACAATAGGCACCCGTTTAGTGAGAATCCACTCCGGTATCACACCTCATTACCTCCCTGGTCGGCCCACTTAACAAACAAGACGGCCTTCGCGAAACCTAGATGGTGGAGCAAGGAAACGTTAAGGGCGGAAAGTGAGCGGTCACGGGAAACCGAGTGAGTGTGTAGAAAAAAAAAATCGATGTAAAAACCCCGTATCCGTATAGATGAGCTATAAAGATTACTAATTATTACCAAAAAAAAAAACAGAAAAGGAATATTTGTTCACCTCTTTTGCTTGCTTTATACCGCTTCCGCAGCCTTTTGGCTAATTTCATCTTCAAGAACGTTACAATTCCATGGATTGGTGTCCCAGACGGTTCGGGTTACCAAATACGTCTGGTGCCACCTCCCAGGAAAGTGCGTTCAAGAAGTGAATTACAAAGAGGATAAAAAAATATACCTTTTCACCGTAAAGAAAAAAAAATTGTATATTATAACTAGTTGCAACCAATAAAACCGTGAGTAAATAAATATAAAAATCTGCTAGTTTCGTGTAAAAATCAAACTAAACAAATAAAATAAATTTAATTTCGTTACTTAATCTGGTAATAAAAATAAAACCCGGTTAATTTAAATTAAGAATAAAATAGAAACAAATAAAATACATTTTTGTTCCGTAAATTATTGATCCGCGTTCCGTTAAAAGAAATAAAATCCGTTAATAAATTGAACCCATATAAAAATTGAAGGTAAGTTATATAAAGAAATAAAATAAATCCGTTATATATTCCGTTATTTCCGTTAAATGAAAAACCGTTCCGTTATAAAAAAAAACATGTCAATGGTAAGTTAATAAAATAAATAAATAATTTAACCATCAAATGTCCACAAATTGGATCTACAATTTGAAAAAAAACCAGAACTCATCAAAGAAATACAAGCAAGAAATATTTCAATTGAGGGTTTAACCGTTGAACAGCTTAGAAAAATCCTAGCAACAGACATCAAAAGCACGAAGATGACAGACAAGCCCGAAACAAGTCAAGAAAAGACAACCGCATCCGTATCCGAATCCGAATCAAACTCCGAAAAACCACAGAGTAAGAACATGATGAATCTACTCAAATTGGTAAACAGTTACGGTATCTCATTCGATATACGTAACGAACCGGTGGATTTTATCGAAACGTTGGAAGAAATTAAAACTACCAATGAAATAAAACCACAAGAAATGCTGCAGATACTGCCAAGAATTCTTAAAGACAACGCAAGAGCGTGGTACCGTAATAATCACCAGACATGGTCGTCGTGGGAAAACTTCATAGAAGAATTCAAACTTAGTTTCTTTCCGAAAAACTACAACTCCAAACTACTAGGAGACATAGTAAGAAAACGGCAGAATTACAAACAAAACTTCGTTAGTTACTTAACCGAGATACAAACGTTGATGAGAAGATATGGAAAACTATCAACATCCGAAGAACTAGACCGCGTATATGAAAATATGAATGCCAAATATAAATATTATGTAAAGAAGAACGAGTTCAGCAATCTCTCCGAGTTAATACAACTGGCAAGAGATCATGAAGCAATCTCACATCAAATATATATAGAGAAGCAACCGCAGAGTTATGAAGAAAACTCAAGAGAAAACCAGATAACCGAAACCGAGGAATCCAGTTTTCTAAACAACTATGATAGCAAGAAGTGTTGTTGGAGCTGTGGAAAAAGAAACCATACAACAAAAGAATGCACAGGTAAACGCATAATCTTTTGTAGTACGTGTGGCCGAATGGGAATATTAAGCAAAAATTGTTGTAGAAAACAAGAGACCCGAAATGAAAAATATACTCAAAGAACAAATACCGTAGGATCTGACGATATAGATGATCCAAGAATTTTCTTAGATGTTGAGATACAAGGACAACAATTTAAAGCACTGTATGATACTGGATCAACAAACTCGTATATAAACGAAGAAGTATATAAGATACTTCCAGAAGAAGAAAAATCCGTCAACCAAAAAGTACATAGAATACAACTAGCCGATGGAAGTAAATTAGAGTTGTCAAAATTCCGAGACATAGATCTAAAGATAAATGAAACCGTATTAAAACATCGTATGTATGTCATGCCAAGAGCAACGCACATAATATTAGGAGTAGACCTAATAAAACGGTTGAATATGAACATAGACATTCAAAACATAGATAAAAATAAACCATCAAAAAAAAAATCAAAATCGAAAAAGAAGAAGCGAAAACAGAATATAGTAGCCGATGAATTAATAAGAAATCCGATATGTGCAACCGTTGCCGACATAAAAGATTGGTATAAAAAGAAAACCGAAGCTATCAAGACAGAACCGCATATTTTTCCTGAATTTAAATTTATAGAAGAAAACCTTTATAAACGAATCACAAACCCGTCATATGGTACAAAATTAGACTCATCATCCGAATGGAAACTTTGTGTACCGAAAACGAAAAAAGAAGAAATAATTAAAGAAAACCACGATACTCCGACCGCTGGACACATAGGAACAGCAAAAACGTTAGCGAAAGTAGCACACATATACTATTGGCCAGGAATGTTTAGGAACATAGCCAAATATGTTAAAAAGTGTACCATTTGCCAAAAACGCAAATCCGAAAAATCCGAAAATAAAGAAATAATGCAGGTAGATAACCGAAATAAACCATATGACTTAGTGAAAATGAATCAAAGCAGAAAATCTGATTGCCAACAACCGAATTATTATACACAAATAAAGTACTCGAAACCGGAAATTAAACCATTTGCATTAAAAAAGAATATTCCATTATCGGATAAACCAATAAGTTGTTGTGCCATACTCGCACCGAATTGTACAGGACCGTTCAAAATAATTAAAAGAAAATCACCGGTAATAAATTTATTGAAGGATCCTTACTCTAATAGAATAATAACGGCACACATCAAAGATTGGAAAACATGCATCCGAATTATTCCGAATAAATATAAAACTCAATAACAATGAGGGTAAATCATGATAACCGAGCGAGATCCAGAAAGTAAACAATTTTAGAAATACCCTCATTTGAGACAATAAAAAGTTAATATAGAAAAACAATAGAAAGGAGAATAATAATTTCAGAGGAACTTGAACATCATTTACAGCAGTGATTTTTACAGGTAAAAATCTCCATTCCCGGGAGAGGAGTGTGACGTAGCACATCACGCCACCTCGAACCATCCAGCCGCCGCCGACGCCGCCGCAGCGCAGAGGGGAAAGTTACCGCCCGCGGGACGCCCGCACACCCCGCGCCACGTGCCTCACCCCGCAGCATCCTTTATAAGACCGCGCACTCCAGTGAGAGAGCACGCGGATTCGCCCGGCTGACAACTCTGACGTCTCCATACTGCCACAAGGAACTCCGAACTTACTCCCTCGCCCGAGCAGTGTCGAACGAGGTTGAGAAGAACGTTGATGTTTTATGTATTGTAGTTTTGTGATCGTTAGTTTTTGTTTTGTGCGCGTGTTGTAAAAGGTATTGCCCTATTTCCTTAGGATAGGGCAGGCCAACTGGACTGTCGTTCCGCCGTGTCTTTCTAAAGACGTGCCCGGAGCGACACCCTGCAGCGTCTTCGTTAAGAGACTGCAGGCGGGGATTCAAGCCCAAGCCAACCTTTGCTTCCGACACGACAGTGAATTGAGTCCGCGCCTTCCCCGGTCTGCTTAATGCAGGGATCTCCGAGGCAGGCGCCGAGGCGTACAGTTCACTGTCTGTCATACAACAGCACAAGAACATGGCCGCCCATGATCGCCAAAACCCCAACCTATCTTCCCCAAATGGTGTTGATGATGAGAACTCCGGCTTAGAGCGGAGCCCCAGGCCTTTGGCATCACCGCCTTCCCCGGGGCTGCCGCTAGCTAATACATCGACTGCCAGCAACGACGATGCATCTATTGCCAACCAAAGCGGTGAAGCGGAATCGGCGGAGTCAAACACGTCTGCCGCGTCTAGTGGGTCTGACCTGAGCACCCCGGAGGCGACCAATGTCGCGACTCGTTTAATTGTTAAACGGTTGCAGGCATCCGGTCAAATCCCGGAGCATGTAGTCCGATTCATCGGAGACGCATGTGATATGCATGTTCGTGACCTCGCCGGCTCCGCCTCGCCGGAACCGCCGTCTCAATCCGACCTGCAGATCCTGCGTGGGATCGCAGCCGGACTCATAAACCTACCCAGCACCGCCTTCGACTACGACCAACTCTCGAGTCGACGCCGCCCCCGTAGCAGTGCGTCAACACAGAGCATGGAAATGGACCCGAAACGACCCTGTACTGCCTCCTCGCCGCCCCCGACGAGTGAGAATGTGCAAATGCCGTCGCCTAAAAACGACCCGCGTATATACGCCAAACCGAGCGAGACAGCAACATCCTCTGTCGCAACTGACGACACGAAAGCGAGAGAGATGGCAATAGCCGTCCCGCTTCCTCGCAGAGAACCCGCTCGACCAATCAGGAGCAAGCAATCAACAGTTGCAACTCCAATTATTCCCACGAGAGGCGACACTATCGCTACTTTATCGCCACCACCAACTCCACCTTCGACGGGGATGACGTCACCAATGCCGTGCATCACCCCGCCAGCAACCTTTGCGGACACTGCCCGCCGCCGCAACTCGCCTCCTTTGTCGCCGTGCCCAAGTACCTCTGCCTTACCATGTACATCTGCCACCATGGACACAGACATATTGACTCCTTCACAGCCACCGATACCATCTCAAAATGCTGGCCCGGCCGCTGTGAACAACACATCCGTGCCCCAAACAAGGGATTCGAACAGGCCAAGATACCCACCTTTGGTGGTTGAAAAACTGCCAGATTGGGCCACACATTTCCGGGCCATAAGGCAGCAATTAGGACGCCCTCCGAATGCACGCCCTTACGGCCAAGGAATTCGGTTCACGCCCACAGAGGACCGCGAATACAGGTTGGTTCAACGATACTTGACCAACCTCGAGAAAGAAACGAAAATAGCGTGGTTTTCGTACTCGATACCGACGGAGCAAAGCCTACGAGTCGCCATTCGTGGCCTCCCCGCGGACACGCCCATCAACCTTATTGAGGACGAACTCAGAAGCCTAGGCTACACGCCAGAGCACGTGAGGAACATCCGGGCCCGCAAAGGGCGTCACGGATGCATTCACCACGTTCGACTTCAACGCACACCGAACATAACCCCCGGCATCTACGAGATTACCGAGATGCTAAACATGCTTGGAATCGTCGTTGAAGCATGGCGGGGAAAGCGTGGACCGGCGCAATGCCACAGGTGCCAGCAATTTAGGCACTCTTCGCATTGCTGCCACCGCCCAATCGCGTGTGTGCGCTGTGGGGAAGAGCACCCAGCAAGAGATTGCCCCCGCCCCAAGGACATGCCGGCCACTTGCGCAAATTGCAATGGCCCGCACCCGGCCAACAGCCTTAGATGCCCTGTGAGAAGGAGAGAGGCTCGCAACAAGCGGGCCGGTACTACCGCGCTCACTACGGGGTCACATGGCGAGTTCGCTGAGAACCAAGTGACCGATGCCACGGCCACCAACCTCATGGCCCCGGCCAATGACTCTCGTCCCCGCCAGCAAGGGACAAAACCCAAAAGACGTAGGATCAGGAAAAAGAAGGGCCCGGCACCGGAAACGGCGCAGAGCCAGCCCAACAACAACACTATTTCTGCTCCTACCCGAGGCGTCCATGATTCCACCTCAACCGTTCCACTTCCTCCGCCGAAAACGGGGCCAGCACAAACTTCCCAACCCAAACCCAAGAAGGGTGAGGAGGGAAACAAGGACACGTCGCTCGTCATGGCGATTAGAGTCCTGTCTCAAGTGCTTGAGGCCCTGGCAACCGGCGCGGACCCGAAAACGGTTGTCATACAAGCGCTATCGGACCTGACTTCTCCCTGAGCAGCGCCAACAGTACAAGATCCTACACTGGAACGCATGCGGTCTTAAAGTTAAACTTCCAGTGTTCAAGACCTTCCTCCAAGAGTTACAGCCCGATGTAGTCCTGATTTCAGAAACTATGCTCCGACCGCAGATCGTAATCAAAATCACGGGCTACATAGTATACAGACAGGATGAAAGTTCCGACGCGCGCGCGTATCGCGGACTGGCAATCCTTGTGAAGAGACGCCTAATACACCAACCCCTGCCGCCAGTATGTTTGCAGGCCATGTATGGCCTCGGCGTTGAACTCTGTCTCGGAGGAACATCCCCGACCAGAGTTTACGCCGCGTATCGTCCCCCAGGCGGACGGTTACACCCGGACGACCTCCGGTTATTAATGGAGTCCCCTATACCTACGATCGTCGCGGGGGATCTCAACTGCAAACATACAAGTTGGAACTCGGGCAGAAACTGCCCGAACGGGAACATTCTTTTTAATTTGGCAGAGCACGCGGGCTACATCGTTGAGGGACCTGAGGTCCCCACACACTACCCGGCCATCGAGTCCCACAACCCAGATGTCATCGACATAGTAGTCCATAAGGGGTTGAACCAACAACTTACACAAGAAGTGTTACATGACGACATGGGATCTGACCATCTGCCCATCATGCTGTCTGTATACTCACAAGCAAGTATACCAACACCAACACTGCGCCGCAATACGGATTGGATAGCGTTTGCAAACGCATTAAACCAAACTGCAATGCCACAATTCCCACTCCTCCTACCCGAAGACATTGACCGGCTGGCCAATATCATCACCAGTAGGACCCAAGCAGCACTCGAAGTCGCTACTACAGAGCTCCCAATGCGTAGACGTCACTCCAACCTACCAAGATCACTCAAAAACATGATTGTTGAAAAAAGGCGTCTACGCAAGTTTTATCAACAAACTCGCTGCCCTACGGCCAGACGTAAGCTCAATGTTCTCACCGAGAAAATAAAAAAGGAGGTGAAGAACGCCGCTGCTATGAGCTGGGAACGCCATATCCAATCCGTTGAGGAGGAAGGCTGGACCAGCATACACAAATTATGCCGCCAACTATCTGGTACACCGGAACCAATCCGCCCACTACAGGCCTCAGATGGCACACTGCGATATCGTGCGGCAGACCGCGCCAACATATTTGCAGACAGCCTCGAACGCCAGTTCCGCCCGAACCCAACTGATGAAGTCGAACACGTCACCACAGTAGAGCAACACCTTCGAGAGTACTTCGCACAGCCGATAGCGCTCGAGGAGGACCCGGTGGTGATCTCTCCCGGACAGATTCGTCGGACTCTGCTTGCTACAAAGCGGAGAAGCGCCCCAGGCGTTGATAGGATATCTAACATGGCACTGCGTCATCTACCGCCGCGCGCGCTAGCGGCGGTGACGCGCCTGTTTAACGGTATCCTTCGCCTGGGACACTTTCCTACCCTTTGGAAAACAGGTAGAGTCCGAATGATCCCTAAGCCCGGGAAAAATTCCCTAAAACCGGAGAGCTATCGGCCGATTACGTTGCTCTCGTCTCTCTCGAAGGTGTTTGAGAAGCTTATGCTCCGACACCTGGTACCACACATCACACCAAGGTGCGAACAGTTCGGGTTCAGGGCTGAACACTCCACCACGTTACAACTGTCCAGGGTACTGCACCACTTCACCGTTGCCCTGAACAAAAAGGAGGTCACGGTTGCAGTATTCTTGGACATGGAGAAGGCGTTCGACCGTGTATGGCATAGCGGTCTGCTATACAAGATGTCGACGTCGTCCGCTCCACGACGCCTAGTCAAGCTTCTGGCATCATTCCTGCACAATCGCAGCTTTTTCGTCGCAGTCGGGGACGCGAGCTCAGATGAGCGACGCATAGAGGCGGGAGTACCGCAGGGGAGTTGCCTCTCCCCCGCGTGTTACGCACGCTTCACTGATGACATCCCTCTCGTAGGAGGGGTGTCGCTAGCCCTGTACGCCGATGACGCGGCGTACTACACAAGCTCTATAAGCACAGATTTCGCCGCTGTCAAGATGCAAAGGGCGCTAGACGCCCTCCCAGAGTGGCTTGCGAGATGGAGATTATCAGTGAACGTAGCGAAGACGCAAGCGTTGCTCATAACTCCCCGACTCAAACATCCTCAGAAGCTCAAGATGTCAGGCCAAGACATCGAATGGTCTAACACAGCTAAATACCTTGGAGTCACCATAGACCGAAGGCTCTCGATGGTAAAACACGTGGCGAACATAGTTAGCAACGTACGAGTAGCCCGCGCATTACTCCGCCCAGTGCTCGCATCACGCCTCCTGCCCCTACGCACTAAGCTAGGGGTATACAAAACCTATGTGCGGTCACGCCTCACATATGCAGCCCCGGCCTGGTACAGTCTTACCTCGCCGACACAAAGGAAGAAGCTCGCAGTGCAACAAAACCAAGCACTGCGTACTGTAGTCGCGGCGCCTCGCTATGTGAGGAATGACGTGATCGCACGAGATCTGAAAATGGAGAGCCTGGGCGAGTTCATCGCCCGCTTAACCACCACCATGTTCCGGCGCGCCGACACGTCGAGTCTGGCGCACATCAAAGATGTGGCCCCACTGCACTCCCGGCCGCCAGAGGGCAAAGCGTATGCGCGGGAACTAATTCCAACTTAGCTGCCTGCAAAAACCGATTCTTCGCCCCACATGTTGCACACACACATGCACAATCTACAAATGAGCCGCCGCCCCTGCGCTGAGCGCCGTCCGGGCACGCCCAGGATGGCAACCCTCGCGCACCGAAGCGGTGCTGCTCACTCAGAAACTGACTATAGTCAGTACAGACGCCACAAGACCAAAGTGTCTACCCCATCGCCCCGTGTGTCTTAGCACACGGCGAATAGACACCGCAATCGCGGGGACACATGACCCCGGATTTGCCTAACCACCCCCCAGCTTGGGAAAGGGTGTGAGAAAACTCAACTTTCGAGAGAGCACGCAGTCGGCTCAGCGCTATCGTACAGTCAACACATGTCGGTTCGGGTTACCAAATTCGGCTGTGTTGATCATTGCGGTGAGGTTGGCCCGTCTGTACCGAAGCCCTGGTAGATTTACCATCGGGCACCGTCCGCGTCCCCGATACCGTATTCCCTGTGAATCAGTATATTTATCGTCTCCTCGTACGTTACCATTCCCTGGATTGGTGTCCCAGACGGTTCGGGTTACCAAATACGTCTGGTGCCACCTCCCAGGAAAGTGCGTTCAAGGAGCGATTCCCCGTACCGTTTAAAGCAAGATCACGCCGCGCCCTCTATCCATAGTGTTAGAATTAAGAGCTAGCTATAGAGTCTCAGATATATGTATTTACGATTAATAAATCAATTGGCGGCAACTTTGTAATCATTGATTGGTGTTTTCTTTATAGCTCTCCGATAGGTTACCCAAGTAGGAAGGTAAAACTAAGTCCTCCACTGGTTTACCTTAATGTACGAAGTCCGCTTCGTTACAATTGGTACACTTTTTCGCGAAAATGCCCATATGTAAAAATTTATGCGGTAAAATGTTTGAGTTTCTCGTAATTAGCGTAACTTACCCTGACCTGTCAGACGCATTCATATTTAGTATAAATTTCAAATTAATTTTAAAATTAGTAATTACGGTTATTATTGATATATTTTGTATTATTTAGAAAGATAAGAAGTCATTTCATCTTACAAAAATCTAAACAATCTTAGGTCTAATGAGAAAAAATTGAAAAATAGCCTCTTAAACAAGTTGAAAGTTTTTGGGACAGTATGAAAACGAAAATATCTCAGTTTTGAAACTTGATTTAAAGCTATAAATATTTATTATTTCTCTATATTTTTTATTAGAAATACGTGGCATATTATTAAGGTTTACGTTTGTATCCTTAGTTGTAATCATAGGTTTACAGACGGGGTTAAAAAAAATAAATGATCTGGGACATTACAATTTCACCAAGGTACACTTTTTCCCGAAAATGCCCACAGTATAAATGAAGATTAGTGATTATCTGCTTTTCATACAAGCAAAAATAATATGAAATATGATTGTCGACGTTTGTATGAAAGGGAGGGCACCGATCGCTCGATTTTTTGGTTGACCTGATTAAATGTCAATTAGCGTTCACTGAATTTAACATGGCTTGGGCATCCAAGCATCGTTAGAATGATTTTTAGGCAATTATAAAAAAAAATGGTTTTTGGGCTAAATTCAGGTAAAACCGGTAGGTGAAAAACAAGTAATTGAATGATATTTTCTAAACTTTTAATTCTCATTCCTATATGAAATTGGTATGCTACCGCTACACTAATGTTGGCATAGCACGCATGGGTTCAGTGCACATTTTCGCAGCACAGTGTGCATCAGGCAGAATTTCATTAAATGCGCAAACTTCGGAGCAAACTGTGATAGCCTGAATTCAGAGTTCCAAATGGAGGAATGGGGAGGTAATGTGAACTAATATAGGGATGTGTGCTCACTCGGCAACGTTTGATTTATGTCGCTTTATCTGCAAATAAACTGAAGCTAGTACAAGTTGAGGTATTAAATATTAGCTTTTGGAGTTTCACTTGAGTTATATTAGGGACTAAGGGTTACTTGGAATGATGTATGATACTGCCAGTGTGTTCATTTATGAATTGGAATACAAACAGTTTACATACATTTAAAGACTTAAATCTAACATACTGCACTACAATGTGTAACCGATGGCGTATGCACTGGGCTACGTTAACTCGTATACTTAACTCTTATTGCTGTTATTATCTTGTGAATTTTGTTTATTTTGTATATTAAAAGTGCTGTGAGAATTTCAATAGCACTATGGCGGTTAACACACTCACGCAGCGTAGCGCGTGAATGCGTGTTTTAACGTTGCTTGTAAGTATCTCCGTTTATATAGAAAAGTCGCACAGTCCAACACACAGAAAATGCATCCACGCGCGTTCGTACAGATCACGCGTCTACATGCGTCTCGTAGTGCCGTGCGTGATTTTGCATGGAATGAGTCAGAGCGGCCGTGAATCTACAAAACGCAACTACGCGCGTGATTGCGTAAAAAACCCGCACGATGATGAGGATCTGCACTCCCGCAAGTACGCGCGTAGGTGCGTTGACACGCAACATGCAGCGTGATGCGTGGTAGTGTGCTAATCGCCTAATGTAGGTATGTGGTGTAAAATCATTATTGTCCATTGTTATGACATCGCGCTTTTGTATCTATTGATTTTCACTTATAGTCACTAAATGCAGTAATTACTAAGCATCTTAAGTGGCTAAATCAGTAAATATAAAGGTAGAAACAGACTGATTGGTTCGATAGATGTACGCACAGCAGTAACCGCTGGGTTTAAAAACTACAAATTTTGCGCATAAGTTCCTTATAGGTATAAGGCAAGGTTTATCAATGTTTAACCTATTGGGGTAAAAGAGAAGATCGCAGGTGAAACCGCGGGGAGAAAAGCTAGTCATATCTAATAGAAAGCAATTGCTCGCTCAATTCATGCTGCTCGTATGACAGCACGCTTAGAGCTGTGAGCGATAAAGTATTCCCTTTTAAATAAAGTTCAAGTTGTGAACAATTCTAGGCTTTTATTGTTGTTATTATCTTGTGAATTTTGTTTATTGTCAGCTCTGCGGCGACATTAAAGCTATGGAGTGGTACTTACCGTGTTAAGGGTGAGATTATTCCGTAATGTCGCTTTTTATTGACCAGTTTATGTTCTCATTTTTTGTTTCAATTGTTTTGTTTTGTTTTTAGTGCTAATTTACAGTACCTCTCTGTACACTCAAAGGCTTCGCGATGTAGGGTTCCGTAGTCAAAATGGAACCCTTATAATTTCGCCTTGTCCGTCCGTCTGTCCGTCTGCGGCAGCTGTCTCAGTCAGAGACTCTTAGTAGTATTAGAAAGGTGTAATTTGGCATGGATCTACAATTCATACATTAATCATAGCGACAAAGGGGTAACTTAAATTCATGAAAATATTTTTTAAGGTACTTCCCGCCCATGTAAAGCCCAGTTACATGGATTCATCCCCAGATGGGGGGATGAATCCATGTAACTGGGCGCTACAATGTTATTACTGGGCTGGTCATACAATGTGAAGTCAATCCCAGGTAAGCAACTAACTCTAGAGTTATAAAGATAACCCAGGTTGACGCTAGTGGGCCAGAGATTTCATTTCTATGTATTATGTACCATATACCTACTATATTCAAACAACAAATACTGATTACACCGGTTCATAAGCTGTATACAGAAAAAATATTTCTTAATTTTTTTTGCAATGTATAATGTTCTTTATGAATTAAAATAAAATGTAATATTTTAAAGCACATAATAATCCCCTTAACTGAAGGTGTTACCTTACTTTACCAAAATGGAAAAGCCTCGATTCAGTTTGCGAGGCAATAGAAATAATACAATTGTTCGTAACGGCCACAAAGGGACAATCTTGAGAGGCCTCCCCTGTTGCCAATTTACCGTTAATACTGTTTGAAATTTTGCATATCTCAATTCCTCTGTCTCTAAAGTGCTCTTAATTATTTTTGGCATCTTGCATTCTAATATTATTTTGAGATCCAAAAGTAATTGATAATTTTTTCATGTCATTGTTTCTTTCATTATTATTTGTTTTCAATTTTTCAATGTATTACACTTCAATAAAGGGAAAAACGACATGACAACATTTGTAACTGTTATTTTATGGAATTATTCTGTTAAAAAGGTAATTTCTAGTTTTATCCACCAATTTAGAAGCGTGCTCATTTAAAGACTTAATTGTCTTAATTTCTACCAGTATTTCTAGTCTATTTAAGTAATGAAAGCCTGAACAAATGTTTTATTCATGAAGCAGAAATACTTGCGTTCTTTATTTTCTAGTAATTTTACAAAATCTATCAGTATGAAATGTTTTGAGTCGGATTTAATTTATTTTGAAGGTAACATGTTATTTAATTCTAGGATATTAATTTAACCTGGTGTAGTGTCAAATGCAAACCTAATAAATATCGAGCAGTTTAGCCAATATCATATCATTAGTCACACCATTTACCTACGCAAGTTCTCAATAGCGCTGGCTGCATAATTTTTTTTTTATTGGAACGATTTCATAATCATATTTTTTATTCCTTATGATTTCCTTTGGTTTTTTTTCTCTCTATCGCTGTGCTTGAGCCTGACCCACTATATACCTAATTGCCCCGCGCCTTTTAATATAATTTTATTCAAATTCATGAGAAATATATCGAAAACACCACCTACACACAGATATACATACAGTAACACAATTTAACAACATTACACTACATTTTAACTACGGTGTAAGTGCAGTGCAAACATCTTCGCAACTTGGGTAAGTGGTAGCTATAAGTCCTCAAATTTTTACATCGATTCCCGCAAGATCAGCGCATATCAACGGCCACAGAGTGAATCCTGTGCCCGGCGTGATTAATCATAATTGCCAGTATATTAAAAACCTAAATTGTTCTAGATAGTTATACCAACTTGAAAACTTGAAATATGAAACCACTCACTGGACTCACTAGACTGAAGTGACGAAGGGACGTCCGAAACAAATGATTTCGGTCCCATCAAATGGTTAAGGATAATAGAGGAATATATTTAATTATGTGCAATTTAGCTACATTTAAATGTCATATTCAGAAATGTCGGATAGAATTTAATGACTGATAAAAGTATCTCCATCTTTGTTTATTAAATAGTCATAGTGTCGTAAATAATCAATTATAGACTTTGAGTTAGCTGTTCAAGTAATTCAATTTGAGTAGGGGAAGGGGTAGGTTTACAATTCAACGTTTTAAGGCCGATTTTTCAATAGCCAGATAAGTAAACTTGAAATTAGAATAGTTTTTGTATAGAATTATCAGAAGACTATTGAAAAATCGAGCCATTTGAAATTAAAATGGAAAATATGGTTGGTCTTTAAAAAAAGAAATAAAATGAGGTTTTTCTATATATCTTCTTTTTAGACTGTCACAAATAGCCATTAGAAAAATAAAGACAATAATAATTGTCACTTTGTAAAACAGTTGATTTTTTACGAATTATTTTAATATTTTGTAAACTATTTATTTTTTAACTGTATTATCTGAATAAACACATAAAATGAAATACGAATTGACGAAATTAATAAAAATGCCGCAGAACGGAAAAATCTTTATTTTACCTTTGATTTGGATGCTGCTGAAGATGAAGAGCAGGTTGAAGAGGATACACTAGAGAAACCAGATACACCGAAATATTAATGGAACATAGTAGATTAAATACTAGAATTTATAAAAGTAGAATTAGTAGCTGATATTGAAGTAGGTACTTGAGTAGAGAAGGTTTAATATTTAGATCTTCATGAATACCTATTTATTACCTACAAACTAGCAGAAGACTTGATGTTTCTGTTGGTATGTCATTCAGAAAATTTGTCCAATAAGCCCTGAAGATCGCGTAAGGGCAGAAACGGCAGTGTAAGATTCATAAAAGGATGTACCTAACATTAGGTATGCACAAATACATATAATGCTTTATTTGATGGGTAGGAAAATTAGTGATGAACTGTGTAATAAGATCCTAAAATTTTTGTCTTTTCAGATGGCTGGTTTATTAGAATACACTGCTATGAAAAGGCATGCCCTAAATGGTATGTATGTTGTATTTTTTAATAGAAAACCATAGTTTATTAAAACGAATAAATGTTCAGTTGAAAATGAATGCTTATATCCTTTTATAATTTTCAGACCATGATTATGAAATTCTTTGTGGGAAGCAGTCGCTTATTACTTAAACCATCTTTGGTGAGCATTTTTATAATGTTTATATGTGCGTGAGACGGTGCTTGAGCTCACCGCCATGTTACGTCGGGATTTCAAAATCTGTGAAATTTGTTCTCAGTACTGCATACATATGCGGTAGGCACATACATCTTACATCTTCCTACCACTTGGGTATAAAGCTAGTGATTTTTTTCTGTTACAGCTAATTTAAGCTCGGGCTAATCTGATAATTATGAGTCACATTTTTTTTAGTATGTGAAAATAGAACCTTTACAATTCGAAGCAGTAACGCATACGACGCGCAAAAAGTCTGCGAAAGAATAGGATGTACACAAATTTCTATTTCTTCTTTTTCTGTATTTAAAGTACAAAATAATAATGATCGAAGATGTGTGTTGTGTCCTTTGAATCTGGAAAATCCGTGACGGACTTTTTTGTGTGCCGCAGACACCTACGCAGAAAAAGTCTGTCGTCTGTGTTACACCTTAGGGTCTCATTAGCGAAAATGCTTAGTTTTTTTATATGTAACAAAAGTACGGCCCACCTGATGGTAACTTTTTGCAGCGATGGCTAATTGTACATCTACGTAACCACGATTCTGCATTGCTAGATACTTAGGCGCCGATCCCACAGGGAGTTCTAGAGTACTAGAGTTCTGCGTTCCGCATTCATTATTGTGCACACAGCAAGCATTTAAAAAAAACCGGCCAAGTGTGAGTCGGACTCGCACACGGAGGGTTCCGTGTAATATTAACTAACTCTGCTATGAAAAAAAACGCCAAAAATATTTAATGAAAGGTAAATTGCGGTTTACAATTTGACGTATTAAAAAAAAAACTACTGACTAGATCTCGTTCAAACCAATTTTTGGGTCTATATAAGATCTGATAAATTTTTGACAGTGCGTGCCTATGGCATATGTCTTGGCAACATTTTACATTAAAATGTTTTTGGTGGGATTCACTTCTTTTTGTAAGTTGCTTATGATTTTTTTTTGTTTGAAATTTCCAAGTTTTATAATTTTTTTGTTGTTTGTGTACTAATGCAGGCTTACATGCCAAATTTTTTTTTTTTTTTTTTACTGTTTATAGGCCTGTGTTTGACCGCAATCTCACCATGGTAAGTGATGATGCGGCCGAAGGTGGTAAGCACACAAAGCTTAGAAGAATTTCAGCTTTCTAGGACTTCAGGAAGTACTCTATGAGTTTTGATGATCATCAGTGAGTCAGTGACGAAATCGGGGTTTTTTAGATATCAATAAAATCTAAAGTATAAGAGCTATGTTATTGAAACTTAAATTGTTTAATAAGTTCACTATTGGCATCATATCCTGAGAATTTTGTTTATCTGGTATAATCCAAACCAAAGTTAAAGAGGGTTCAAAAAAACGACGAAGCGCTTCGAGAAAAGGTAGGTAGTGTCCTTTCGCTTCGCTTGGCTGTCTTGGCGGGGGGCACTTCCGTGCCCCCAGATAAGCAATTTTCGATGAACTCTTAACGCAGAACTCTAGAACTCTCTGTGGGTTCGGTACCTTATGCAATACAGAATTGAATGCAGATTCTCGTTAACAACACCTCAACCTCTCTCATCACAATTAATTTTTTCCTCTTTTGACAATTGACCTTCCTTGTCAGAAGAAAGTTTGAAAGAAGAAGACATTTGACAATGTGACATTATAACAAATGGTTCTTGAAATTTTTTGAAGTAATCCGGTTTTCTGAATATTATTTATATTTTAATGGAATATTGTTTACTCTGATTTATCGAAATTAATTAATTGAATCTTGATTTCCGTGTAACGAAATAGGCAATGTCAGAATAAACAAAATCATAAAAGTACAAATGAGTGATACCACTTTAATTCCAGAGGATCGTTTGAAACAGATAAATTTAAAAGGCAATGAAGGTAAAACACACAAAGCTAAGAATGATTCAATCAAAATTGATATCGCTGATACTGAAAGTAATGAAACAAAAAATATTAATGAGAAAACAAATCATGAAGAACTCGCTGAAAGTGCAAATAAACAAGACAAAGATACTATTCATTTAGAAATATCGAAAGCCAATGATGATTTTGAGAAGGCGAAAGATGAAAGCGGGAAAGACTATATGGTTTATGGGTACTACGGTAGAGGACAGAATGAAGCCTCACTGCCTACCACTTGGGTGCAATTTCAAGGTAAGTTTTTGGTGACCATTATCAGTTGAACATGATTTTGTACTCCACTAGAAATTTTAGAATTTTGAAATTCAGATAAAAAATTGGAACGTCGAACAAGGCTGTTAACTGCATCCTTTAATTTGTATTTGGTGGGAAGTTGGAATGAAAATGCTTGCAAAAATTATCCATTTCAATTACAATGTCCGGAGGAAATATTATGTAAGATATAATTGTTTATGTGCGTTCGCCCATCGTTCCTTCGTTAAAGTCAAATCTTAGTTCTTGGGTGAATCATACAAATATTAAATATGTGACCTTCAAAACTTTTACATCTGCAAGAGTAAGAGGAATAAAAATGATTTTAAGCCCCATTACTTCTGCTCCTGCATTTCCTCAAATTGGTTCTCGTCGAGTAACAAATACTTTGGAAGAGCTGTATCCTCTTAGAGGAATGGGCTCCTGGTAATAAGTTAATCATTTGCATAGTGTAGTGTAGTAAAAAATCCAAATAAATTGATTTTCAGGAGGATTCAATTTCAATAGACACGCCCATATTGAACCAAGTGGGGCTCCTTTAGACTATGAGCCACAAAGTCGCAACTCCTTCGTATTGCAAGTCTTTACCATTGTTTTTGTGATGCTCGTGTGTACTGCTGGCTTTATCGCATTTGTTTTGTCCTCGTGAGTTGTTTTTTTAGTTATATTGACGTACACGACTTTTTGCTTGCTTGCTTTATGCTTTTCCACCAGAGATGTGCTATGCAGCTATGCTGCGAGGATGTAATAGCTAAGCTGTGAAACGATATGACCGTTTCCATTGATACTAAGCTATGTAGCGGTGCGAGTAAGATGTGCTATGAAGATGCGCCGCGCGCCGCCGCAAAGTAGCTGTGCGAGGAATATGCGCAGCTCGAGCTATGCGATGTATCGATAGTAGGGCCGCTACACCACTGGCGACCATCCATAGCACGCATCCTTCCATATAAAAAACATATCTTAGTTGAATCAGTTTCCACCAGTGCTAAGCTATGTGCACCAATGAATATGATTGGTGGATATCAAACGCATCCATAGCAACGTAGCATAGCACATCTGTGGTGGAAAAGCAGCCTTATGCGGGATAACGAGGAAATATATTTTCTTCTCTTATAAATACTGGGTCCTTATCTCATACATGCCCGGTTTCAATAATTTACGGACCGTTATCGGTTAAGATTTATTAAAATTAAGACTCTTATATCTTTACTAATAATGAAGCAAATATCTTAAAGCTTTGCATAGCATATGGAAGTAGCTATCACAGGTAAAATTAGCTTACGATATGATCTATATGCCCAGTTTGGCAATAAAAAACCTACCATTGGTAAGCAAAACGATTCGTTTTTGTTTATGGAAACCGGGCAACAATCGAATTGTCATTTCAGTATTCTGCTGAAATTAAGCTCCTTGTCATCGCTATATAAAGATTTATGGAAGTATTGCAACAAGTAGTAACGCAACAAATTACTTGACCTTTAAACATTTTATAGTTATCAATTTTCCCGCGGCTTCGCTCGAGCAGGCATCATATTTATTTATCTTGAAACTTGTTTTGGAAATAACCGAGTTCAAACAGATTGAAAGACAATGAAACAGGATCACTTTGCAATCTGTTACTCTTCGTACATGGTGTGATTGTACACTTTTTAAGCATATTGCATGCAAGGAGGAGTGTGCGATTTAGAATAGTTAAAGTTTAATTGGAGAAAGGGCGCAGAAAGCTAAAATAAGTATATAACATGTTTATTTTAAAATTTTATGATGCTATATTTTCCAGACCTGATATCAAGTATACGTTCCGAAGACATGCCCTGTATTTTTCTATACCTGCAATGTAAGTATAGTATTATAGTTAATTATAAGGGGTATTCAAAAGTAATACATTTTTGCAATTCTAATATCGAACCAAAATGGTGGGATTCGACGATTCGAATAACCTATTAGGTTTTTTTTATTACGGCCCTGTAGTAGTGAATCGCGCGTGCATGAAAATGTGGTATCAATTCAACACGTATGTATGTAATATTATTGGAACTGCAATATATTCAAATGATAATCTAGTAGGGCTTCCAAATAAATGTACAGTCCACACATATCTCCGAAGATTTTAATCGGATTGTAACAATTCTTTCTTTATTGGTTTTTAATTTACTTCAACTTAGAGAACAGTGCAAGTTTCATTGAAATCGGTTCAGTAGTTTACAAGATATGGACAAATATGTGTGACAGCCTGACTTATTGATACGAGCTACGAGTGTGGTGTCAAAGGAAAAACATCTCAAAACCTTGGTTAAATTCTAGTGCATTTAATAAAAACTAAAAATGACGAAATAAAAAAGTTTTTTTTTTAATAGACTTCAAAATAAACTAATAAGTATGAAATATCTAATCTAACACTGATTTGAAGTCAGCGAAAGAACACGACGGTGTTAGATTAGACTTATTTCATAATTTTTAGTGTATTTTGAAGACTATTTAATTTTTTTAAATTGTTTTATTTTGTTTTGCCTTTTACCTTAGAAACCACTTCGTACGAAAATATCCCAATCAAAACTAAACCTTAACAATTTTCAGTATTGTAATGGTTGGCCTGGGCTATGCTATGGCCTGCTCACCATGTGCGAGAGTGTTTCCTTTTAATATTCTCTGTCTCATACTAGCGGTTAGTTGTGGTTCCAATTTACAGTCTATAGCAAGCAACACATTGTAACTTATTTAACTTGAATCTTTAAATAGTAATGTAATAGTTTCCACCTTGCAGTGTATCCATCTTGTATGTTAATCCAGAAAACTATATCTGCATGCATCACAAACATCCAAACTGTCGCATTTATAACATTAGTTACATAACATGAGATTACATCTAATCTATCCTACCTAATAAAAAATAAATATATAATAAATGCGACTGTGAGTTTGTTTGTTTTTTACGTTTTTACGCCTCAACTACTCAATCTCACAAATTTGGCATGCAGTTAGCTAGTTAGTTAGTTTAGTTGCCCTATTTTTGCGACACTCTGGCCTTCTTGCCATACATTTACCTATTAGTTGTAGTTCTAGCCTTATAACAATTTGCCAGAAAAACTCCAAATAGGATCAACATTTTGAAAATGAAAAAGCACTGGCCGCCCGCTCCCACCGCATCACTACGCGTGGCGCTCACTCGACTCGGTCGCATCGTCACAGACAACCAACCAATTTAGATCGCCTTACGACACAATTATTAGTTTTTCAAAACTCCCCCTAACTGGGGGTTTAAGGGGTGTTAGTTTGTATAAAGAAATCAACCGCGCGGTCCGATTAACTTGAACTCGGTATGGATAGAAAATAAAGAAACGAGTGTTTTTGAGTTTTTAGAAAATCAACCCTTGCCTTGGATTTTTGGAAATTTCATCCCTAAGGGGGTAAAGTAGGAGGGCCGCGGGTGAAACCGCGGGACGGACGACGGAAAGCTAGTGCGTAATAATAATAACATTGCTTACAAAATAATAAGCAAAATCAGGAGCCAATATACTCGGTGGCTTTTTATTCGTCTTGGAAACGCAGCCCACATAATGTACTTGAATAGGTAAAATCATAAAAAAATAAGACTTTTTGAAATTTTTTATTATTAAAAATACAAATATTATTAATTATGACGCATGACGTAGTTTTAAACATCCTGTTAGAAGCGCAGTCTATTCGACTCGTGCTCTGGGTTGGCATTTTATACGTAAACTTTAGTTATTAACTCGATTTTTCATGATTTTCATGGTTTCCGGAACCGGACCTCTTTGAGAACCGGGAATTTCGGGACTTTCTTTTAAAGGAACCGGGATTTCCCGTTTCTTTCGGTATTTTCAGTTCTTGGTAGTTTTTGTTATATACAGCAGTGATATGCTTCAAACGTAAACCTCAATTACCTAAATATTCAAGTAATTTTTATTGGAACTCTTAAGTAATTAAATAAAAAATAAGAATGAAACAGAATTTAATCACTCAAGTATTCTATATATAGAAAATTTTCTGCTATTTTCTATTGTCATACCTAGTAAGACTTTGGAAATCGAATTTATTATTTTTTATTCTTATAGATATTGGTAAGTCAAAAAAGTTAATTTAGTAAGTCGTAGTGACTTATGATCTTTCACCCCCTAGATGGGGCAGAGGGCGTACATAGAAACTCTGATACGACACTATCAAGGTAAGTGAATTTGTGGACGCGTTCCACTACCTCTGTGCCCATCAGCAGCAGTGCATGTTCTTCACTCCAGATCGTATCTCTTGGGTCTACGGGTGTTGATTTTAGCCATATGTTTGCTGCTTCATGGTTCAGTTCGACGAGCTTAGCTTGCATGTCGGCGCGTGTATGACTCGGCAGGCATATGTCGTCGGCGTAGTCTAAATCCTCCAAGAAGTTGGAGATTCTTCACTCTATCCAGCGGCGCCCGTTGTCATACACGCGAAGCATAATCCCATCCAAAGCGATCAAAAATAGGAGGCGGTCTTGTCGCGCACCAGCATGCACGACGACATCCTCGGAAACGAGGATCATGTGACACTTTACAAGAATAGTTCTTGTAGATGGCTTTGAGTAGTTGTATTATTTTCGGCGGGACACCAATGTAATGTAACCTAGACCATAAGCTAGATCAATTCAACGTATCAAAAGCTTTTTCGAAGTCTCTGCCATTCTGATGCTTGTTCCAGTATCATACGAAGAGTGTTGATTTGGTCGATACACAAGTAATCCGAGTGGAAGCCTACCTGCTCATTGCGCAGAAGAGGTTCTACGGCCTTCGATAATCTATTCAAGATAATCTTGCAGAAAACTTTAGAAGGGATCGAAAGCTAGTAATGCCTCTCCAGTTACTGCAAAGACTTAGATCACCTTTCTTGGGCAGAGTTATCAGGAGCCCTTAACTCCAGATCCTTATCAAGTCCCGGTGCCTTTCCACTCCTCAGCGAGATTATGGCTTTGGCCATTTCTTCATGTGTAGGTGGAGCGGTGTCGATGTTAAGGAGCCGAGGTGTTAATATGCCGTCTGGTATATACCTGCTGTCAGCGTTGAAATTCGGAAGACCTCCTCAAAGTGCTCACACCATCCTTACAGCTGCCCTTCCGATGTTAGAAAGTAGTAGTAGCTCTAAAAATTAATTAGAGAGGACTTTGAAAAAATATATGACTGGCACCCGACATTGGTACATAGAAATTATTCTTTTTGATTCTTGGTTTGTAGTTGATTGTAGTGAATAGCATACAGTTTGTATTAGCTCAAAAAAATTAGAGGCCTTTTAAAAATACCTGGGACCCGACATTGGAAAATCGAAATTATGCTTTTTGATCGCGTCGCAGTCGCGTTTGTACCTACTACTTTCCTTCCTAGTAACTAGCAACAGCGAGCGTGTATAGGTTATACAGCGAGCGCACCATTAATTTCGCGTGTTATTTCTTTTAGTGCTGAATTATTCGCGTTAGTTTTGAACTGTTGAACAGTAGAAGTAGTAGTGTGAATTACGTAAAAAAAATAAAATTCCCGAAAATACCGAAAGAACCGCTCAAATTTGATTTCCTGGTTCCATTTTACTGACAAAAGAACCGGGAATTCCCGAAACTTTCGAGACCGGGATTTCTCGGTTCTGAACCCTAGTAGGTACCTTTTCATTAAGTGGGCTGTGTTTTAAGGCGAATAAAAATTCTCGAAGTATATCAAATAGCTTAAAGCACCAATTCAAAGATATTTTTTAGAAATGGTAATTTATAATGTATTTTCATTTCAGGTAATGGCCATGAGCGTTTTAGCATCAGTGGCAACTTCGCGGTTTAATACTAGCGTTGTGTTATATGCTTTTATTGCCACTGCTGGTACTGTCTTCTTGTGTATGTGTCTCGCTTGTACTAATGTAAGTCTTATTTTTTAATCAGTTTTGATGTTGTTAGCGTGTGTTACGTTAAATGCCGCGCCCACTATGATTGAGTGAAAGGACTGCAATCGCTGCTAAGGCACTGCAAAAAATCGCCTTGAGTGTATGGAGGTGCAAACTGGATGACACCTCCATTTAAAAGGGAAGATCTTCCACCAGCATGTACAGCATGGGCAGTTGTATATATGTAGATTCTCGAGAAAACTTCTTAAGCGCGATGCAGGATACTGTGGCGCCACGCCATCTATCTTTCCATGTGTGAACTATCTCAGTGTAACTAATAGATGGCTGATGGATGTCGCTACAAGTGCAAGCCCTCTTGTGATTTTATAATGCACTCAAAAATAACGGTGGTCATGATCATCACTTGGTTTAAGTTTGCTACCCTTCAGCTAGTTATTACTCCCTTAGTCTTAGTCAAGATACTAGAGAGCTATACAAGATACAAGAGCCACCAATACTCAACTTGCCACTGACGTGACGTCTAGCTTCCGCGTCAAATGCTACAACTGGCTTATCTCAAAGCAATCTATGACCTAGTTTAGGACTTCATTTCTTGTAGATTATTACTTTTATTTTATTTTAAATTTATTTCAATCTTATATATCTTTATATATAAAATTTTACTGCACGTGTGTGTCACTGAACTCTTCCTAAACGGCTGGACCGATTTGAATGAATTTTTTCATTATGCGTTTGGGTGGCGCCCTGGATGGTTTAGATTCACAAATCAGCTCGGCAGATGGCGCTGCAGTCGGTATCTAGGTTATATTATCGAGGAGTTCAGTGACAAACAAACGTACAGTTGAATTTTTTTGTATGCGTTTGGGTGACGCCCTGGAGATGGTTTAGATAGGGTAGGGTAGGATAGGGTAGGGTAGGGTAGCACCCCGCGAACGAAGTCGCGCCGGGCAATGTCAGGCTAGTGCAGAATATCAGCGGTTGTGCGATATGCCTATCCACAGCCATGGCTGAGCACTAGACCTTTTTGTCTCTGCTTTTATTTATTACTTTATTCTTTTGTTTTATTATGTTATTTTTAAGTTTGAGACAGTAAACGTTCATTTATTTATTTATTTTGCCGTGCCCATATTTGGGTGTTTAATGGACTACAAAATAGTTATCCTAATAATTTGGTACATTTCTGCAAACAGTTCGACTTCACTAAGTGGCTACTGTACGTGGTCGTCATCGCAGGTATGATCGCTGTGCTAGGATTGATGCTAGCGATCACAAGGTTTGTAACGAAGGACCCGATGAAGCCGCTGCATCTCGTTTTGCTGGTAGCTGGAACTTTAGTCAATATTGTTGTAAGTATAAATTTTCTAGCAAATTAAGAAACATTTGCAAACAAATCCTACGCAAACAAATAATGTAAATTAAAAAGGCTTGAGGCAAAGTTCTAGTATAGGGCATACGTACCACGGTAAGAGAATCAGCATTGCCATCCTGGGAACGTTGTCTACTACACTACTAATACGACCTAAAGCTACATTCATCTGTGAGACATAATGATGTTGGCTTTGAGTCGTGAAACAGCGAGCAAAATACATTTAGTGGTACAGGATGTGCGGATTGCACCCACATAGGTGGCGTGTCTCAATCAAATGCACAGCGCAGCATTGTTAGTGAGCTTTGACACTGCTATTACATATACAAGCAAAATACGTAACCCTTATAAGATCACCCCGGTGTCTATCCGTCTGTCACAGAGGTTTTACTCGAAGACCAAGCAATGTAGAAACTTGAAATTTGGCATAGTAATAGATCTTGTCAACGCGCACATGATAATATGTATATCAAACTACTGAACCAATCATTATGAAATTTGGCATGCAGAAAGCCTATGGTATAGAGAAGGACATAGGTGACTTTTTATCCCGGTAACGTGGGTGAAACCGGGGGGGACAGCTAGTACTAATATATGTTTATAATTTTGTAAGCTGTTGGTCCTCCAACTAAAAAATAAATTCTAACTATTATAAATGCGAAAGTGAGTTTGTTTGTTACACCTTCACGCCTCAACTACTCAACGGATCATTATGAAATTTCGCATGCAGATAGCCTATGGTATGGAGAAGGACATAGGCTACTTTTATACCGAGAATGCGGGTGAAACTGCGGGGGACAACTAGTAAATAAATAAAACGACGCAACCCCATCGAGTATGCTTCGTCTCGAAAAGGACTCTGGTTCTAGGGTCTGATGATTAAGTTGGGCGACTTTTATAATATGAAAACGCTTGTTCTTAAAAAGAAATCTATTCTTGTTTTATTTATTTGTACCGTATTCTGTTTCCAGATGATAACCATTGAGCTCCAGATGATTTTAGGCGGCAAAGCAGTTGAATTGGGCGAAGATGATTACGCATTGGGAGCTTATCTCTTATACACATCTATAATGGATCTATTCATAAAAATGGTGTCACTAATAGGCATATTTGAGGAATGAGCAGCTGTTGCTTATTGTTTGTGAGATTTGGAACACAATAAACGCTTTACAATAGCTCATTTCTGAACATTTTTAGACATTGTTTTTGTTGAGTTGATTATATTTTTATATTGAACTTTGGCTATTTTATTTTCTCTTTCTAATATTCTGCTATTCTTATTGAATTACACTGGGATTAGATATGACTAGATCATTATAGTAGGTACGGTTACTTCCTCGTAGTAAACTTTTTAGTCCAACTGGTTTGACCACAAAAATAAAATTTCCTTGTGGTCAAACTAGCCAAATGATCCCCCTGTATCAACGTCTAGTTAAAAACGTGTACAGTCAATCATAAATAAATAAAAAAAACACTAATATTTTCGATATATGATAGGGTCGAAGCTAAAATGTAAATATTTTTTTGTTAAAAACGTAACTTTTAATACAAGCTTTTTTTGGTGCCTGTACTTGCATTTTCTTCCAATATACTAATGTATACCAAATATCAAGTCAATCCGACCACCGGAAGTGGGTGAAATTCGGTTACTTCCTCGTAGTCAAAATGTCAAACGTCAAGTGCGGCGAAGTTTACATAATGTTTTCCTGGTTTTCCTCGTTATAATATTAAAATATTCCGAACATAAAATGGATTTAAAATATGTGAAGCGTAAAAGCGGACAGTTCTTCTTCTCGAAGGCCGGCAATACTAAATTTTTTATAGGTAGGTACTGTATTACCCAACCATGGATTTAATATACAAACAGGATTGAGCTCTTGGGCCAAAAACGCGAGCAGAGAGAGATAACGCATACCGAGGCTGTTTATCCCATTCTAATAGGGTGACCAAACATTTTTATAACGAACAGGAAAGTTGGATTTGAGAGATAATTTGTGTCCGGTTGACACTTCTTCTTCCTAGTCGTGCACTCTTGGCAGAGTGGTCGTGGTCATTGTTAGTCCCTTTCGCGCACAATCGCTGCATTGCAAAGTTCCTCCAATTTTGTCTGTTTGTGGCGTTTTGACACTAGTTGATTTCAAATTATTGTTTGTATTACAAAAATATTAACATTATGTTACTTAAAATAGTGAAATAATAATTTATAGAAAAAATAAGAGATAAAACCATAATGAAAAACTATAGATATCGAGATACTTTTTCGCGAAAACCCATTATTTGAAACTGAACATTGTTATGTTCTATGTGGGTGTTGAATCGTGTACGCACGATTAATCAAGATATAAATTTCCAATATTAGCTGACCTCTCATTGTACAGAAATCCTATACAATGCGAGATCAGTTTATACTGGAAATGTATAGCTTGATGTGTAGCCGTGTATACCCATGTTTTTGAGAAAAGTTATGATTAATTTTTGAGTTACGTTTTGTGTCGAATCATCAAATATTACGTATGAATAGGCAAGGGTGCATGCAGAATTTCGTTCTGGGACCACGGCTTTTCCCCTTGCTCTTTTTTCAGTTTGCTCTACAGAGCTGTTATTTGGGAATTAAAATAAAGCAAAGGGAAATAAAACTCAAATGTGCTTGACAAAGTAGGTATTTATTAAAATTAAACACGGCTAAACAAAATCGTTTTATTTAGTTTCTGCCTTAGGCCAATCTCACTGCCTAAGTTTCTGAATGCATTACATTTCGCGTGGTGAATAGGTACGAATTATTAGCCAATGCTTTTACTAGTTACAGTTTTTGCGGTTCTTCATCTGTTATGCATTGGAAAGGATGCGGTGGAATAATAAGATGTTTCAATCTTGTAGAAAACATTTGTTTTAATCGCATCAAAATTGCATTTTTGCTTCATTTCTTCTTTCGATGGAAAGCTGTAACAAACATAAAAAATAATGCTATTTCAATTATGCGATACATAGGTACAAATAATTTATACAATAGGTACACATTACAACACACAATAAACATTATACTTAGTTTTAAAAAGAATTACACTAACTTTAGTGTCTTCCGTCTACAATTTTTTTTAATAAACCATGGTCAAACTACTTATGACTCACCATTGTTAGTAAATAAAATCATCGTTATTCCTTACTTGTGAAATAAAATCCCACAACCAGCACATGATTCACTTTTACATGTCTTGATACAATTTTTTTTCACCATTTTCACGATAAAAAGTATAAACAAAATGCGTTTCCACAAAACAACAGAAAAAGTCGCCATGTTGCCATGACAACACTGATATCAGATTTCAGTGCTACCAGAATAATTTTATGATAGCTACCAAACAATCATATTATTTTGATTATTTTACTTAAATACAATTATTTATTATTATGTACAGATGTAAACCTACAAAATAAAATGATTTAAAACTAGTTTAATAGCAAAAAAATATTTATACGTAATATATTTTACTTGTTGTGGTGAAATATTTTCTACCATCTTTAACATTTTTATCTTTTGGCAATTGAGGAAAAGGGACAAACGGCCTCGGTTCGGGCTATCTCTCTCGGCTCGTTTTGCCTCGGCTAAGATAACTAACAAAAGTAAACCCTAACGTGCATGACTTATGGTTTATTTTTGTATGATAAAATTTTTGGAGAGTTCAATCCTGTTTGTATATTAAATCCATGTACCCAACTGATATGGCGCGTCGTGAATCTTCGCTCGCACAGAAAAGACAGTATGGCCACAGATTACTAAATAGTTACTGTATGGCCCCGAAGATTAACGAAAGAATGCTTAAAACTTACAATCAACCTTAGATCACTACTATAAAGTGCATACTACACTGCAGCTGTTAGTTCCGTCTCACTCGCAAGTCACGCCCCTCCGCACGGGGCGCGCTAACATGGCGGCAGCTGCCGACCAATAGCGTTTCTCGCGCTTTGAAAATGTATCTTCTGCGCATGTACATCGGTAAGCCATATTAATTGGGTACTACTGTAAGCCATTTGTATTCTACAAATGGCGTAAGTACCTATAAAAATGGAAACGCTTACTGGGCTTGCAGCCAACTGAGAAAAGTGTCGGGGGTCTATTACTCTTAAGGTACCTTAATTATTAGTATTGAAATTACATACAGCATTTCATAGTCATTGTGAGGATTCCGTATATGGAGACCACATTATATGCAATTATTGAAACCACATACGTGTTATCGCTTTTTTTGACGATACAAAAAATGAATTAGGTCTTAAAGTAGAGTTTTAATTTATTTACTTACCAGCGACCCGACCCGGCTTCGCACGGGTTACAGAGCATATTATGCCTACATGTTTTTTCCGACATATTCAACAATTATCGTAATTATTTCAACTACACATAAACCTTCCTCATGAATCTGTCTATTGGTGAAAACCGCATGAAAATCCGTTCAGTAGTTTTTGAGTTTATCACGAATAGACAGACAGACAGATGCGGCGAGGGACTTCTTGCAAGTCGAATACAGTACCACAGTTTTACCATAAGGCATAACAGTACTGATCCTTTAAACTCAAACCCCCTGTTTGAGTTTAAAGAAATAAACAATTTCCTGGAATATTCTTCACACATGGTTATCCTGGTCCCGAACCAAAGCACAGGTAATTTGGAAACCAGATAACTGATATAAGTATTACTTATACAACTTGCTGCCAATATTTTCTTTGACAGTGTGGCGAGTGTAGTGCGCAGGCTGGGAACGGTGTCTAAAAGAGCGAAAAAGCAATGTATAAATCAATTTAACATTATCGTGGGAATAGAAAAGGAATAGTAGTATTATTTCCCAGGCAACAAAGATTGGATGCTTTTATATATGTTTTATACCAAAATTAAAACGATGAATTATTTATTAGTAGGTAAGCAGGAAAGATTTAAACTACAGAAACCTACCTATAAGATGTAAACAGTGGCGCTCAATTCACATTTTTTTGTTAGAGAGGTTTTAGTCTAGCGTTTTTTCTGCGCGTATACGATCGTTTCTGCATCACGCTTACACGCGAGCTATATTTCGCGCTTCAAAAAACCGGACTCGTGTACACTGGTGACACTGGCTTATTCCGGCGTGTTCGCTCGAACCGCGCGGGTCTCGCGGCTCGCGCTTATACGAGCTTCTAAGCATGTTTCGTGTCGTACGAGTTGCGCGTATGGCAAAAGGTGCGACTATACGCGCCTATATGCGCGTTTAAATCGCTGGTCTGCAACCGCCTCTATAGATATTCTACTAGAACGAGATTTTCTTTGTCTAAATTCTATATGTAGGTAATGTTTTCTATTTATCTTGATACATTTTCTACGTTGAAGCACATAATAAAACCAATTTGAATTTCCATTACCATTGCGTCCAATGTTAGAGCGTTATCGGGAGCGTCGGTCAGTCCCCGGACATTTCGCCTCGGACGCGCTTATTACGTTATAGCACAGTATATTAGATTCCACCTCCTTCATCAACTATATTAGCAAAACGTTGGTGCATACCGAGTCATAAGCGCATACTATAACACTTTTACTTTAGCAGGTTATTGAAATATTTACTTTTCACCATCTCATCCGCGAGCGAAGTGAATGGGTTAATACCGGTTCAAAAGGTTTACCTATGCAAAAAAAGAGCAAACCACTACCTATGAGAAGGCGCTGTGCTAACAATGTAGTAACCAAGGCCAGAAATGTAGTACCAAATGTCTGCGCTCGTCTTTTTCACTGCTGGCATAACAGTATAGTAGCATGGCAGTACCTACTCATATTTAAACCCCTTTTCAAGAAGTGTCACATGCCAGTCATTCTCCTGGCGTCTAGGCTACGGTAACCCCTTGCCATCAGGCAATGGCAAAGGCACGATAGTGAAATTGTCACCTAACTGGTCGCGCGCACGACCAGACAAGAAAGACCTGCTACCATCATCGTCACTCAAATTATTGGTTTATATTGTACCAGATGGTTTGAATTCGTTATCTTGCGAAGGCTTGACGGATTTTGTTATTGCACGTTTTGGATTCCATATATGCAGAAGTAATAAGTTAATTCTTAATCCTATTATTCATTTACTGTAAATAAGACCGCAAATACATGGCAGAATACAGATTAGTTGTAAGTCAGGCATATATGCCATCTGACTATGAAAAAATACTCATGAATATTTATCATCAGTGACAAACCAGGTTCCATTACAAAAACTGATGTCTTATACTGACGATACGGATGTTAATCCTATTAGTTGATCCTACGTGAAATCGAAAGCCATCTATGACACAGTATTTCAATCGCAAATACTATTCGTCGACTAGGCTCGCACAATGTTCGCTCATCGCTTATCTTAGCACCAAGGGACACGTTTCAATTGATTGAATCAGTGCTTGCCGAGCGATTGAGTATCGAACGGGTCAAATGTGTGAAATGTAGGCCACTGGGTGTAATAATAATAGCTTTGATATATGTGTTTTAATCAATCTTTCAGTTGTTTTTGATGTTGAGTAAAAGCGAGAAAGAACTGAAATAAATTCCTTTTCCAAAAGGCTTGTTACAGAACAGAACAATTGTTGTCAATGCGATTAGAATGTAAATATTATGTAATTAATCTAAGCTTGTTTTGAAAAGAGTAATTGCTGACTTTATTGCCGGCTCTTCTTAGCAAATGCAACCTTCCGAACCGGTATCAGAGTATTAGAGTCAGACTTTTCATAAGTGCCTGCGAAGGTCTATTTGAATAAATGATTTTGAATTTTTGAACAAAATAAAGAAATAGAAAGCGTAAACTAGGCAGAGCCTTAACTGGAGGTATTATTACTAACATAATGACAGGGATTGTAGGCCATACCGCTTGAAGAACTTCTAACTGATGAGTAGGAAGCCTCTCCAGCAGCAAACACCTACTAAAAAGCGCTTTGCAGGATGACCAAGCATCAAGTGAACCACCCAAGTAGCAAAATTTGGTCCTTTAAGTGTCCTAGGAGCATGTATTTTTTGTCCTATAGAACTCCTTGAAAACGCTTATAAAGCTGGATTTGGGCGCAGGTTATAAGATTATTACGCCCTTTAGTCGTTTTGTAATAGTCCGGTAAAGTGCAATACAATTTTATAATTATCTTATTAGGTGCAGGTACAAGATAACATGTCCTATAAAGATTCGGTAAACGCCCTGAATACGCGCGATTAGTGCTCTATAGATCTGGAGAGCGCCGCTACTGGTGTAATTAATCCAACAGTGATCAGCGTGATGCTCTTACTGGAGCATTCACTTTTCATTCTTATTGTTACATTGCCATTCTAGTGTTTCGACAAAAAATATAATATTTTCAAAGGGTAGTAAGCAGATCACGAAGCATAACATACGTAACTTTTGTCTTTTGACTGTTGTATAAAGAAGGCCTACTCATCTTGCGAAAATAATTTTATTGATAAAGTGTTCGATGATAATAAACATATCTTCATGCCCCTTCACAACTAAACATATTTATTATATCTTCTATATATTTTTATTCGATAATATTAACAAATACTGAGACCGCCATATAGGATCGGATCATGTCCGATTGCTGCATTTATCAAAACCTTTATAATACTATTTAGTCAAATTTAACTACTACAGGACATACCTACTTCGCCACCATATTGGTTTTAGGGTTCTTTTTAACAAAATGGCCGATTACTCTAGTAATAGCAAATATAGGACACATATAAGTAGAAACTTACATGTAAAAATCGCTGGGCATGCTAGTTTGGTGCTAATAATCTATTTGAAGTCACGACTAAGACCTATAGCAGCTACACCGGGCACATTTATAGAAACTCATGTCTTATAGAATAATGAAACAAGACGCTAACAAGAGTAACTAATATTATTAATTACGCTTATAGGATCAAAAGCCACACTTTGCTTATTAGTTTTATAGCATGCGCTTACAAGATTGTAATAATTACAAGTTCTAGTAACTATCTTATAACATTATCCTGTAAACGTTTATATCTTATGTAATAGGATCTAAAGTACTTGTAGTGCAAATCGTCGTATAAGATGTTGTTGTGAGAACAGTGATCTTACTCAAAGCGTCTATTAGACTCTTAAAAGATGTTAAGTCTTATAGGTCGATTGCTGTAGGACTATTTTGCTACTTGGGCAGCGACCAGGTTAAAGTTGTTGCGACCCATTGGATGCAAGCGCCCTAAGGCCATTTCTGTGTATATTCATTAATGGATAAATAACGCCACTGTGACAGACAGGGAGTCGCTCCATGATGGTTGACATTTTTACATTTTTGGTACGGAATCCTAGCTAGTGAGGTGTTGGTAAAATTGAATTAGGTGTCGACCCATCTTGAGGCGTGTTGCATCGCCGCTCCGCGTTCATATTTTATTTCATTTTGTTCCCTACCCCGAATTTAAGAAGCTTCGCTTTTAAAAAGCTTGTGAGTTGTACTGTTGTACGTAGATCTAAAATGGCTATTACCATACCTGATATCCATATAAGCTTTTACGTTTATAATATTTAGTGGTATAGTATCCAGGGTTAAGGCACCGATCCCGCAGAGGAGTTCTAGAGTTCTGCGTTCCGCATTCACTATTGTGTACACAGCAAGCAGTCTGGAGTTCTAGAGTTCTGCAATATTCGCTACCGATCACACGTCATACACTTTTTTTACTTTTAAAGGCGCCGTATAATTAAAGAATAGATAGATAAGATAGATTTATAATTTTCTACTAAGCGCCGCATAGATTACAGTGAACGCCAAACACAGAACTCTAGAATTCTCTTTGTGGGGTCGGCGCCTTAATCAGCAGAAAATGTCATCAAAATTACCCTTCATGACGTAATAATACACACACACATTCACATTTGTAATATTATATATGATAAGAATATAAAATAATAGTTTCAAGAACGTTTCGGCCGAGTTTTGTAATCTTCTATACCTAGTATATTTTTCGCCTTTATTTGGCAGCCATTAGGCTGAGAAAGGTGAAAAATAGTAAAAAATTCAGTCGTACAGGCAGGTCAGGTATCAAAAACGTCTGGATAGACTTCTTGCTTAGAGATCCTTAGTAGAAACCCTTCGATTTGATAAATATTAGAATATATATATTAGTTTGTTTAAAAATAGTAGGTAATTGCAGTTTATATCCGGCACATCCCTGAGAAGACCAGTTTGAATAATATAATAAAATTTCAGGTAGGTATTTCGTAGCTCGGCATTGTGTTACTGACTTTTACAAAGCCTAAGTTTATATTAGCATGAAGCATATCCAATACCCTGTAATACAAGGACTGAAGAAATAATAGGTAATATACAACGTGTTACAAAATACCCCGTAAAAAATATAATTAATTATCAAAGCCAAACTTTTGTCAATCCTAGTAAGCTGTCATATCAGGGAACCAGATTATTTAACAGAAAGGCCTACGTACCTATTTTACCTAATAATTGGCTACTTTAATAGTTTTTCTATTTTTCATTAATAAATGTTTGCTACCTCAATACAAGGATGGAACGGGGTACTGGCTTCAAAAAATGACAAGTTGGAAAAAAAATATGTTGTCAATTTCAAATCTTCCAAATTTTTGTTGTTCCGTGAATTAGGTAGAAATGTAGGTACATTCTGCGTAGTTTACTCTTTAATTTTACTGAAACAGGGTTTGCACATCACTAAAAATAATAATATTTTTTGGGGTATGTTATACAGCGTTACTACGGTTCTTAAATATTGTGAATAGACTCGTTATAAGGCCCCATTTAACCTGCTTTCGGCTTTACGGGTAGTTTTGTAATACCCTGTATACCTACGTGCCAAATACTATCATCATCAGCCCATAATGTCCCACTGCTGAGCAGGGGCCTCCTTTCACAAATGAAGGTGAAAGGGAATGGGCAGATACTCCACCATGCATGCCCACTGCGGATTGGTGGATGTAGACTCGTGGTCAACCTACTGTTAGAGTTTACAAGCCGCCTAGGAGGCCTCTAACAAGCTTAAGCACTATCTTAACTTTGTTATAGCCGGGACCAATGGCTTTACGTGCCTTCCGAAGCACGGAAAATTCAACTTCCATGATAAATGTACAGAACCTTGGCTAACTAAATCACAGACAAACTTGTCAGCTCTATTTCTCGTCTGCGGAGACGTATTCGAGTAATGGTTTGTTTGAGTTACAGTTGAGAATTCGTGAATATGGCTCAAGTGGTTTTGTTTTGTTTTGTTTCGTCCGTTGTTCCAATACTAGTATACTTACCTATAGACGTACTTTTTGCATTTCCACCCTAAATCGTGTTGATGAGAGGATTGTACTTTGAAATGGAACTGTTTAAGAGTGTATTCAAAACTGTTTTAAGGTTGAAAACTGCACTGAAAAAAATTATCTACAAAACTAGTTATGTAAGTTGACGTTTTGTTGTCGGGAAACTAACTTTAGTTGTCAGGAAACTAACTTTAGTTACATTTAATCAAATAATTTAGTAACGAACAAAAACTAGTTTTGTTACTGGTAAGTTTAGTTCGCAAGTCAATCTGTTTAGTTTATTGGTCGTCAAATTTTGTGTTACTATTGAATAAAATTTTGTAGTCACTTGTAGTATGGCGTTTTTACTTTGCCGTATGCCAATATTGCCAACCAATGCAAAAATAGAAAATAACAAGCATTCGTCATTCTTCTTTATTAAATTGTATGTTCATTATACAGTCGCGTTGAAACACTCGTGGTGTAACTTGATGGATATCAAACGATTCTTATCTATACCTATTCTTAACTTTACCTGTCGAAGAACGGATCTTCTTAATCGACGGGTAAGGACGGTATCCGGATGGGTGACTGCCTAGTGGTATTTCCAGAGCGTTTTCCGTACTTCGGAAGGCACGTAAAGCTGCTGGTACCCGGCTATCACATATTAGTGATAGTTGTTAAGCTATATAGTTGGAACCCTCAACAGTAGGTATTGCTTAGCAGTGGAACATTATGGGCTGATGATAATGATGATGACACAGTCGCGATCTTTAATTTGGGAAGGTTGAATATCGTACAGCAAACTTATAACCTTAAGAGCGAGATAGATATCACATATTACTATGGATTTGGAGCTTTCGACCTTATTGCATTACTAGTGTTCTAAGAATATATCTAGGAATATAGGACATTACCGTTCGCCACTGTACACGTCAGTCTTTCAAATAGAAAGATAATTAAGTTTATTCTATGCTACCATTTATTGAATTTTCCAACGACATGTATTTTTTACCTTCTTATAACATTTCGTTCATCGTTCTTGTTATGTTATAATCATTGTAATTTTTACAATTCTTATAAGATAACCAGAATGAGTTAGTTTGTCTTTGATTAGTATTTTGTTCAGGTGAATAAACTTTGTCATACTATTTAAAATGCTGTTATGAATTAATTTGAACATTGTTAACAATTAAAATGAATTAATTTAAAAAAAAACTTTGCTATTATAAAAACTGAACACAAATTATTATTTAGTTAGCATATAATAAGATGTTGGAGTAATACTTCCAAATTGGATGACATTCACTAGCACATGTGGGCATCACGCGATGATAGATAGGCATTGATGGCGTAGCGAAGGCAAGGATCCATCCTACAATGAGCGAGCATTGTGTGAAGGAAAACATCGTGAGGAAACCATATAGCACGGGTAGCCTACTACTAGGTAGTTGTTAAAAATCTGTCGTAAGGCACCTATCGGAGTATTCTCGCAGTTGTACATCATCGTGGTGGTAGACTATCTATAATATACAGGAAATCAAGATGTCGTTTCAATTCATGGTAAACATTTTCTATCCAGTCTTGTTCAAATAAAAAAAAACTCCAAATCAAAAAATAAAAAGGGGAAACAAAAGAAAAGCGGAAACGGGGAAAATGGCCGCGCGACGTGACTGTCGGCCGAGGGTTCCGCATAAAAAGTAGTTTAAACCGTTTCCGAGGGCGAAATGAATTTATTCGAATGAAACGCTTTGCCGAATCCATGACAAATGACTTCCGATATGAATTTTTGTTCGAGAAAATTTGAATTTGATTGAATGATTAGATGGATTGGGGCCTGTGCATTTATTGATGTTAAATTTATTGCAGAAGGTCTTATGAATTACCTTTTCGTTGTCAGTTGAGAGGATTGAGTTTTAAAAATCTATTAGCACATTAGAGCCGCATATTTATTAGGTATATTATGCTACTTTTGAGAATTAATTGGCTTCACAAAATGTTACACTAAAATGTAATTGTTCTTCTTTGTAATAAGTTGTAGATTTCCCTAATAAATAAATAAAAATTAAATCATTAGTGCATGAATTGAACAAACTCAGTTCATGCATGAAACTAATTGGTGATCCCTGCCTTATACTTTTGAACCGGTGGTATCTTCAGCAGCTTTCATCATTGCTCTCCTTAACCGAATAAATAGCTTTGGCATAAAATAAAAAATAATGATTAATAACTATTAACTACATGATATTACAAAAAGGTATGACAATGAAATTACTTTAGATGCACTAATTGCTTGGAGCCCGCTATGACCGAAGCCAATTTGCACTTGGCCAGTATTATTTCCTCTTGGGGTACGGAACCCAAACACCCTTATGTAATGCAGATAACTGACTAACTCAATAAATAAATACTTAATAAATAAAAATATTCAGGGACATTCTTTACATCCATCTGATCCCAAAATAAGCCAGTAAGCTCTAAATTCCACAATTTCTTATCCGTGTTTTAGGCTATAATATCACAGATATAGATACAGTATATAGATGTAGAATATCAATTTTGGTAAGTAAGTACTTAAATCAAGTATTGTTTAACATTATTCACGTCAAGGGAAGATGGTGCTAACATTATTACACCTTTTCAATTTAAACGTGAAAAATCACAACATTCAATATGCCCACAAGGTTGTATGTATAGCGATCGAATAAATCAAATTACACAAGGCCTTGGCACAATCAAATCAAACCCAAAAAGTTTGTAAAGTAGCAGTGTCGGTACTTTTAATAAGGCTACTGTATTTGCAACCATGCCAAGTATTATTAAATAACATATTTTTTATTTACGGATAGACACACACCGGGCTCACGCTTGTAATATTAAAAACCAGTAGGGCGATTACCTAACTTAATTTCAATGAAATTCAGATTGAAATAACCTCTGAATCGGTAGAAATATCACAAAATCGGAAATGGTTTTATTTCTAATGAACCACTGTTTGTATTTGCAGTTATCAGAACGTAAAAAAGTTATCAGAAAACCGCTATATTGAACCGATTTCAATTCGAAAATGATTGAAATTTTGTTACGTAATCGCCCTACAGGTTACAATAAACTTTTATAGCGAAACTAACAAAAATACAAAAAATAAAGCCCTGAAATATTCTCCTATATAAAACGCTCGTTACTTAATTACTCAATAATGGCTCTAGGGAATTTTATAAAATCTTACTCTTTTAGAATTTTGGATATCATTAATTGTAGAATAATATAAATTCCTCCAGAAACGCGGGTGAAATCGAAGAACAAAATCTAGCTTAACATAAAACTTTGCACATAAGTTTGAGGGTGCTAAAAGAAAATTTCCCTATAAAGCTACACGTTTCCTAAGTGAAAATTACAAAAGCAATATAGAGATTCTCGCTGAAATGTTTTTGGAAGCGTGCCATTGTTTGTTACATTACTCAGTTTATTAGCACAGTTTCTAGCTCCAAGAAACAATTTTCCTTAAGATTGTTTAGCTTGATCTAATAAAATAAAATTCTAATTAAGTTTTTAGCCTTTAAATCAGTTATCGAATTTCTAATTGACTAATATTGCTTATAGTAACGGCTGTGATAATTGAACTGTTTTGCAAAAAACTTAAACCGACTTCAAAGTTTACTAAGAAGTAATCAAATCATGATCCATCCTGATCAAATCCTGATCAAAATTATTTTTTGTCTGGAAGTGTACCCTTCCAAACGAAAAATAATTTTCCCCATCGGTTAATAAATGACGGAAATATGAGGTAACAAACATTAAAAAAAATACAACCGAATTGAGAACCTCCTCCTTTTTTTGAAGTCGGTTAAAAACGGCATCTAATGCATTTGCGGCAGCAGGAGTAGAACGCGGATAAACTTTGCTCAATATATGAGTTTTATCACGTCTCCGTCTCCCGGTACGTGTCTCACGCGTGAGTCCTGACTCTTTGTAAGGATACGAGCTTATGAATATAATCTTCACTTTATTTCACTTCAGCGAGCTACTTTTAATAAATTTGTGCTCATTAAAACTTCGTATAATATTCAGACGTTATTATTTAAATTTTTGCTCGAGACTTTGAAACTATGTTCTATTTTTAAGACTTCTGAAGTTGTTAACGGGTAGTGAAAGGTTAGTTCTTCTATTTTACAACTTTTAAGTTTGATTATTTCCACCATGTCATTACTCCATTGATTTCTATGGAATGGAATGTGTGTGAAAAATATAATGTTTTCATAGTGTACTTTGAGAACGGATTGGGCTGAAAGGTAAGAAAGAGTACGCAGGTGTTGTACTAAGAAAGGATTTTCCCACTAAGTGGGTAAATAAGGAATCACCTGGCGTGTCAAAAGCTGGTAATCTATAAAAGAGGCTTGTATTTCCTTGAAATGATAAGGATAACGATAATGAATATTACAATTGCAATAAATATAAACGACTAATTGAAATCATTATTGAAAAGGAATAAGAATTCAGAAAAAACGTGATAAGCACATTTTGTTTGTGATATCAAAGAAATGGATTAAATTGAGTTCCAATACTGCGTAAGGTGCGCTTACAGTGTTAGCGGATAGAAAAGTGTATGAATGTTTTTTTGGCTAATACCGAGATATCAGCTAAACGTTGATCAGTTTAAGATTTAAAAGAATGGGTGATAGTCGCTTGACGTGGCCGAATCTCCAATAGGTTGACCACTAGCCAACCTCCACTGATCCGCAGTGGGCATGCGTGGTGGAGTATCTATCTATTCCCTTTCACTCTCATTTGTGACGCCTGTGTTTAGGAGTGGGACATTAATAATAATAATAATAATTAATGCACAGTCGACAGGGCACGATCCAAATATAACTTTGCACTATTATTGATATACTGGTTCAAGGACTCAAATGTAATTCGACAGAATAGCATAACACGGGACATCTGAGGACGTGAGAATACTTACCTTGTTTTTGACTACAATTCTTACATGGTAACTGGTGGTCAGTGTGGAGATGGTAAACTCAAAAGCAATGAGCAGAACTGAATTTCTGGACACCTAGGTAATAAGCCGTGCATGTAATACGACGGCTATTACCGTGCATGATTTTTGTTTCTTATTTATGACTTGTTGAAATTCTTAAATAATCGCCCGCTCTAACTCATAATCCAAATAATCAAATAAAACGAGAATGGCCAACAAGGCGTCTCATTTTCCTTCGAACTCGATATTTTTGGCCATTGAGCGTTTGAATGCTTTTATGGAATCGTTTAGGCAGATTGTAAATTGATTGAAAGATTTGTTGATGATTAAAGAATTGATTGATTGCTCCTGAGAACTTTTAAGGAAGTATAATAGTCGATCCTTTATATGATTTATTTATCTTTTAATAATCGGAAACCCGACTCGTTACGCAAGAAACTTATTAATGGAGTTTTGCAAAGTACTGAAAATGTTCGAGGTGGAGTCTCATCAGATGATTTGTTATACCAGATAATGTGATTTCCAAAGAAATTGTGGTAAAGTCTATTCTTTAAATAAAATAAGCCCGAATAATCATAAGTTCTGAAAAAATGCGACTATACATATTGAAGATACGGTAATTTCTTACACCGCGTAAGAATCAATAATTAACACATAACAGTGTAATAAAATGTACTCAAACTATGTGCAATCCACAACATGAACTGCTTTCGAGAATCTAAGCCATAATCTTCCTGTAATGTTTTATGTAAGATAGCTTCTGGCTATGGTAAATTCAACATATTACACAAATATCATTTTATATTCAACTTTGACTTTAATATGAGCCCGTATGCCCCGAGGATATTAATAAGAAGGCCTACAAATATTTGGTAGGAATTTTAAAGTGAACATATTTTGCAAGAAAGTAGAGCCTCAAGGTATTTCCCGCGGGATTCAAAGTATTCAAGATTTGTTATCAACAATTATTTCAGACTAGCTCTTGCTTAACGGTTTTGTACGCAATTCTGATGAATTTTTCATGAGATATACATTGTTAATTTTATTTACGTATCCGTACATACTATTACTTATATACTATTTAAATTCATTCAGCTATTTATTTGGTAAACTTTTAAATTTCATCCTTTAGACTCAGAAATTCATCGAGTATACAGATAGCTGCACCTGCGTATTCATCAATATTCTATTTACTGAATGAATCATAGGAAATGATATTTCCAGTAGAATACTTGTGTATCCTAATGGATATTATAAGGACTTATTAACGACAACTTATTGGATAAAACCTTGATCATTAAAAAACTATAGCTTGCTTTTTCATAAGTCCACTTGAAATAATTGCTCTTAAGGCGGCCCTCTGTGGCCGGCGCAAATGCGAGCATAGTCTAAAAGCTTGATGTTTCATCCAACGTAATGTTTGACTGCGAAAAAAGAGAGATAGCATCAGAGCCGTCGGTTATCAGTCGGTAAATTCCGCTGATCACTCGCGGCCGCTTCGCTAGGTCGTCATTCATGGTTTCGCATTCATAAAACTTGTTCCAGGAGTATACTTCTTGTGAAAAAATCTTACAAGTTTGTGAAAAAAAAGTTAGTTATTTAGAATCTCCAATACATTTGCAAGCCTGCTATCTAAATGTTTTCTTTAGTTTTACAATTTATAGGTACATTAGATATGGCCAAAGTTCAGGCAAAAACGCTGTTTTTCGGAGGCTTTGACTGAATTTGTTTCACACTTTTTTTAAATTGCGCCTAGATACAAGGCTAGATATAGTGCACAAGATACTAATTTGTTCAAAACATCTAACGAAAAATGTTTAACAACGCCATAATAAGTACAGAGGTTTTGTTTGAAAAGTATGACGAATTGAGTCCTCTTAACCAAGATAAATGGATTTTAACCGCGCGAAACGTTTGTCCGTGATGAACTTACAGACAATTACATAAACTTTTTCAGACAATTTTAATTTCTGTTGGGAACCATGTCGATAAGGACAAAGAACTGAATCGTTGGCGAAACAGTTTATTTAATTTATCCTGTACTCGCTTGGTGAAGGTTTTGACAAAAGTTTATATCCGATATTTTCCCGAGATAAACAGTATTCTATGTCTAGGTTTTGATCTAGTACCCGTGTTCCTTTCATCACGATTTGTTAAGGCGTCAAAAGGAAACAAAGTTACTTTCGCAATCTTTATATTAGTAACGCAGAACACTAATTAATGATTTAGGACGGGTAACATCATACAGAGTGTATATGTACGTACAATTAGACAGAAATCAACAAATATTTGGTATTCATCAGTCAAGCCTCAAAGCGCTGAACGCGTATTTGATAGCTTACATTACAGCCTACAGCCAGCCAGTACAGTAGTATTAGCATTTGATATACTGGAAGCATAAACTTGGTTATCGACCATAATCAGAGACACATTTCAAAGCAATTCGTGCGTAATGGATGGAAGCTTGGATTAGTAATGAAATTTTGGAACAACTTCGCTTTGTGATTTCGATTCCACTATGACATTGTAATGAGAATTAGTAATTGAGAATTGCAAAGCATTCACTACTTACATGCTTTACTTTTCTAATTGAAAACTATAGTAATACTTAGTGTTTTTACTCGACAATGGGAGAGGCTAGTTTTTACCGCAGACAGCCTACTATTACAACTACTAAACTGATTTCAAGAGTTTAGGAGTGAGAGTACCTACGATTGAAAATATAATACAATTTAATTTATTTATAAAAACCGCAACTAAAAAAAATTGCGGTGTTTCATCATTGAATATCAAATGAAAAATCTTGATGAGCACATTTCTAATATAAGTTTTGAACACCTGTTGAATAAATAGAAAGTTAACAAAATCATTCTCTTACCGCAATAATAAATAAGATAAAAGTGAAAACTTTACCAACTACGCGAAAGCTGAAAATCAGCCTTAAATGTTTTAAACGAATGTCAAAACTTGATACAAAACTTTTAATGTCAAATGTCTAATAATGATAAAAGGCTATATTGATATTAAAATAATTGGACTGTTTTACAAAAAACTTAAACCGACTTCAAAGTACACTAAGAAGTAATGAAATCCTGATCTGATAACAATGGGACCAAACGGGAAGTGTACCCTTTCAAATACAGAAAGAATTTTCCAAATCGGTTAATAAATGACGGAGTTATGAGGTAACAAACATAAAAAAAAAATACAACCGAATTGAGAACCTTCCCCTTTTTTTGAAGTCGGTTAAAAAAGAGAGCCAAATTAAACTAAGTTAGGTAATATTTACATGAAGTGGCGTATCCCCCATTGTAATGGTGCGTCCAGGCTACGCGAAGCGAGCATGAGCCGAGCACACGTGGAGCACGGATTCGAGTAGCGTGGACGGACTTGCGCGAGCAACGAACGAATTCTGTACTTTGGTTCGTGGCTCGGCTCATGCTCCGTTCTTGTAGCGTGCACGCACCATAAAATTTGCATATCGTGTCTATTCGCGCACAGATTATTATAAAAATATGATTTTGACTAACGTCGACGTTTTGCCCAAGTTGCATTGATTCATTTTATATTGAATTTACTTCGCGAAAGCTTAAAAAGTACTATTGGATGCATGGAAATATAAGTCATTGGATGTAAGCAATTCAAGACCATTCTTTGTAAAAATCTATGGAGATGTTCAGATGTTCAGTGGACAAGACAACTTTCGGCTATGTAGCCTAGGTTGCAAATAGATCTTATTTCACTGTCCCATCAAATGATTGCCAAGTAAGAGTTTAATTAGATACCAAAAATTAATTGGACAAATAAATTTTGTCTGAAAGAGAAAATAAAATAAATGACACCGACCCAAATTCCTTTAAAAAAATAATTGTCCTCAAATCTCGGCGGTACCAAATGAACGGACAAATTCCAAACAGCACACAATTAAGTATCGCCAGTGCGGAAGACATCAGTCACCCGGGTCCGCTTTCACCCGGACACTGGTCCGGATACCCGGGCCCAAGCCGGATAACATGGCGAAAACGGGTAATTTACTGCACCGTCATCTGTAGGCTAGACATGGTTCTGGATGAAAAAAGTTGGATATTGCAATTGCGGTATATAAAGACCATGAGTCCACAAAGAGTAGTGAGCCTTATCTTTAGATGAGATGATAACTACTTCTCTCCCAAGGTATATATATATTATCTTTGTATATAAAATTCTACTTCACGTGTGTATGTCACTGAATTCCTCCTAACCGGCTGAACCGATTTGAATGTTTTTTTTTGTATGCATTTGGGTGGCTCCCTGAATGGTTTAGATTCACAAAACAGCCCGTCAGATGGCACTGTAGTCGGTATCTAGATTATGATCTGCCATTCATTCAAATCGGTCCAGCCGTTTAGGAGGAGTTCAGTGACAAACACACGTACAGTAGAATTAACTCCCTGGATGGTTTAGATAGGGTAGGGTAGGGTAGGGTAAGGTAGTACCTCGCGAACGAAGTTGCACCGGGCAGCTAGTTAATATATAAACGTGAAAAATTGCGATGTATAAGGATGTTACTCTTTAAGGCAAAACTAACTGTACGGGTTCTGATGAAAATTGGCACAAAAATAACACATATGATAATTTTTATCCCGGGTAAGCAATAGATATCCCGAGAACGCGGGTGACACCACATGGTGAAAACTAGTATAAAATAAATTAAATTTGCTGGAAGAAAGACTTTACATAAATTGGGACATACTGATTTCTAAACTGAGCCATATGCACATATTTTAGGACTACCTAAGCCAAGGTCTATGTTGTATAACTTCCTAAATTTGTGTTACTATTATCATGTGTTCTATGTTAGTCTATACAATAAAGAATATTTCATTCATTCATTCATTCATTAGGCGTAAAACCAAATAAATTTACCGAGTACGTTTCAAAATTCATTGGTAATAATATTTACAGTTATTACTAATATAACAAAATTTGTTCATATAGACATTTTCTTCGTAGAAAACCAAAAGTAATATTAATTAAAAAAAAAATTGCTTCTGGCACAGCGACTCTTCTTAATCGGTCTTCAAATCATCTCAGGGTGATAACATTTTGCAGGCTCGTCAACTCGCGAGTGATACTCCTGGTGTTGCTTTTTTTTTTTTTTTTTTTTTTTCGTGTCCAAAGGCCGCAACTGCTTACCAGCAGGTAGTTGGACCGTTTGCTACCTTAGTATTATAAAAAAATGCCATGTATGTAAGTTTTCTCGATTTTGTCCGAGATATTGTGTTTGACTGTGTGTGATTTAACATTGTATAAAAAATGCTAAATGATCAAATAAAATGCAAATCTGCAAAAAATAACATCAGCTAAGATAATAAATGCAAAGAGCGCGTAAAGCATATACGGCATCTAGTCCGTAACACAAAGTGAGGGCGATTTTTAACATCGCATGTTAGCAATGGCTTTTTAATTATCCGGTTCCGTTACCATCCGGTCTTTAATCCGGTTTAGCTCCTTTTATCCGGGTAGCATGGTGTGAAATTAATACTTGTGATTAGCTATGGGTGAATGTTACTTCAATACTGTTGTGTATTAATATAGGTTTTAACTTCGATATCTTTGTCTCAAGCCTCTTTGATTTAATTAAATTAAATTTAAAAAAATGTTTTAGTTTGTGACCTCATTTATTGTAAAATGAAATTAATTATACCTATTTATTAAATAGAATTTCAATTAATTAGAATAGGTATAATCTAGCTAATCGTAATAAAATTATCACCATCTCCTTGCAAACTACTAACCCCCTTATTCATAATAAAGTTATCAAACGTTGATTAGCTAAGATTCCGAAGTCTTTATCTGACACGTGACATTTGGTGATCGAAAGAGTGAGACAGAGGACACTATTACACTGATTTAGTAAAAAAGCGATTATGAATAAGGGGGTAAGTCTATAACAATGTAATGTCCAAACAGATACAAATATGTCTGTAATATGTGTAATTTACACAGAAATGAGTACAGCTAGTTTGCTGTAACAACTTCTGTTGCGGCCTTTCGAACGTGACTTGAATACTAACTAAATATTGAAAATATCGACTAATGTATACGCTACGATTATCCACTCTATACAAATCCACAAAACACCCTTATTTCAAAGTATTAAGGCTGTAATTCAAACGGCTGCTTTTAAAATACCCTCACTGGGAACGGACAAACTTATTTTGCGGCTTAGATGTTAGATTCTCGCACGTTTTTGAATGAATGTAATGAGATAGCGTTGTTTGGGGAACGCAAAGTTAAGTATGTATCAAGGGCGTATTGTTAAGTTAAATTGAGACAGGAATTATTGTTTTGATTACACTTCAAATTGTTATCTTTGTCGATGTGACGGCCATGGATTTCGACAGCTTAAGGCGGCTCAAGTCTATAGAAGATATTTATCGTGATTTAAGAAGGTGATTATATTTTTATGTCTAATATTAGTAGAATAGGTAATCCTATGTTGCAAACATTGTTCTAAAGAAATTGGACGGAATGTGTTGACACTGTGCAAAATAAGTGCGAAGTGGGAATTGACTTCTGGTTCAGCAAATCCTGAGCTGTCAACCTCATTTGCTAGAAATGCGGCGTACCCGAGGTACAGTTTCCAGTTTTTCAGTCTTCAGTTGCCTCTTTTCAACCGACTTCATAAAATTGAGGAGGTTCTCAATTCGGTTGTATTTTTTTTTATGTTTGTTACCTCATAACTTGGTCATTTATTAACCGATTTTGAAAATTCTTTTTTTATTTCAAAGGGTACACTTCCCGTTTGGTCCCATTGTCATCAAATCAGGATTTGATTACTTCTTAGTGTACTTTGAAGTCGGTTTAAGGTTTTTGTAAAACAGTCCAATTATTGTTTTTATTTTTTCTGCTGTAATATTCTATGTGTAAATACATAGACTTTTTTTATATATTCTGTGTATATAAAATGCATTAGTATTATGTATATAAACCATCCGGGAAATTATCTAACTGATACATTTATCTAACGGATTACATTTTACCCGGATATACAGACAGACAGACAGACACGGAAAGCTACTTCATTTTATACTATGTAGAGATTCAGAGGCCCAACATGTTTATTAAACTAAAAGAAGACCTACATTAATTCCTTTAAACATCGTCCGCTGGATTAAAGCTACTTAAGTATGAATACACGTTATATGATAGGATCAAAATCTCTCTTATATTACTCAGTAACAAGACGAAATGTAACTTAATAACAAACCAAAGATCTTTCTTAAAATAAAGTGGTTTCCTTTATTTTATTTCCTACTCCCCTCATATTTTATTCTAAGTGACTCTATCTAGTTTGGATTCATTGTTCAATGCTGATTTATTCTATGGATAGTACCCTACAGCTATCTCGTTCCATTGAGAATCAGTTTAACTGCTACGGAGTCGAAATCTAGGTACCTGTGTTATTTTTGTTTTAGATTATGTTTTGTTTTTAAATTTCATAAACCTTTAAAAATGAAGGTTTAGTCAAGTCTAGTTAAACTTTCTAATATTACAAGACTCGACTTAAACCTTCTTTAGTAATAAGGGGGTATTAGCTTAATTTACTTCTAATTTAAACAGGGTTAAGATTTATAATTTTAATTGCAGGATGAAAAAAAAATGCTTTGCCACCTATACACCTATTCATTCATTTGATTAATAATAAGGCTTTTATTGCTTGAAATATATATAATTGAATCAATCAAACACCATCAAATTAATAAAATACAATAAAATGTATCCAACTTCGATATACTTCAGTACAAAATGCGTGTAAATAAAGACAAATACAAAAAATAAACAAAGAAAATTGTTTGGAGCGACAAACTGAAGCACGGTACGGCTTTCTTTTATCTTTAAATCTAATAATAGTATATGGACTCCCAGGCTAACTTGAGGTGTACTGCAGTACATAATTTACTTCAGTGGAACAAGTAGAATTGTTTGACTTTGAAGAAAAGACCCAATTGAGTATTGTTACATTTTATTTCTTACTTGTACCATTTTCTCTAACATCAAAACCTATAATTATATTGTTTCACCTTATTAACAAAAAAATATTACCTATTTCCTGCTCCATACCATAGGCTATCTGCTTGCTAAGTTTCATCGTGATCTGTTCAGCGGTTTTGGAGTAAAAGACAGTCAAAGTTACTTTCGCATTTATTTAAATTAAGTATGGTTATATGATCGTAGTTTTAAAAACTCCAAAAGTAGTTTATTATTACATATAATTGTCATGATTAGAAGTCAAAATCAAAATTAAAAAGTCATTTATTCAGTTTAGGCCCTGGTAAGGCAGATATGAACGTTAAATTGGTACATACAGTTGAATTTACCACCGGTTCGAAATACACTTAAACTGAGAAGACTTCGGCAAGAAACTCAGCAAGGGTTTTTGTTGTGGAAGATCTTTTCATATTATTTATCCCTTTTACTCAAATAGAGAGAATTTCCAACCATACGTTGTCCGGTATCCCACACGGACACAACGCTTCGCTTCATCGTTTATTATGCAAACAGCAAAGGAGTGGATCTCGTAGTGAATAGGTCTTTTCAGGGTAAGTGTACTACATCCTCGGCCTCGTCATAACTCTTCCTGGGGTCAGTCAGTGGCCACAAGTAAGCAAATTAAAGGCAGCATTTTTAAAGTTACCACAAACTTGAGCTACTGTATTTGTAAGATTTCACTGTACTATTAGTATGCGAACATCGTCATGCCACTAACAATGTTTTCCATTTCGTGGCCAGTGTGGTTCGCGTGAAGAGTAAAAAAAGGTTTTTGCTGTCACTACGAATTCGAGAGGAACGGAGAAAAAGAAAACATTTTTTTTTAAATACGACGAGCGGTGTTATTTATGACGTATTAAAAAAAACTACTTACTAGATCTCATTCAAAACAATTTTCGTTGGATGTTTGCGTGGTAATGTACATCATATATTTTTTTTAGTTTTAGGACACACATTTTACCACTTTGGAAGTGTCTCTCGCGCAAACTATTCAGTTTAGAAATAATGATATTAGGAACCTCAATATATCTCATTTTTGAAGACCTATTCATAGATACCCCACACGTATGGGTTAGATGAAAGTATGGGGAACCCCCAAAATTAATTGTTTTTTTTCTATTTTTGTGTAAAAATCTTAATGTGGTTCACAGAATACATCTACTTACCAAGTTTCAACAGTATAGCTCTTATAGATTCGGAAAAAAGTGGCTGTGACATACGGACGGACAGACAGACATGACGAATCTATAAGGGCTACGGAACCCTAAAAAAGGCCCAATTTTTAACAGATAAACCCCCTGGTTTATCTGTTAAAAATTGGGCCTTTTTTTTGTTTATATATTACTCAAACGTATCCCTATACGTTTGAGTAATGTATAAACAAAAAAAAGTTCTAATTACAAATTAAAAGTCAGATGCCACTTATCTAGCCATTGAAAAATCAGCGCTAAATTAAATACAATTATATTTATTTTGCTACGTCGTAATGCAGATAATGTAATGAAATATCGTACGCTGTATTTTCTTTTTCCTGTCTGTTAGTGTAATATGCAACCGCTACGTTTCTGCCAGTATCTATTTGTTGGCGACCTAACTGTAGAGCTAACCTTTTTTGGCTTTTTTATATTCAAATTTTCAGTGTGATTTTCGATGTCATTATTTTGTTTCTATTGTCGGCTTTGTGTGAAAAAATATACGCTAGTGAGCGGACGTGTTTTTATTTTTTAGCTCGTCTTAATGTTTTAATCATTGCTCATCCTCAATATTGGTGTCAGAAGTAAAGGATACAATGCCTATGAGAACAAGGGCTCGCTCACTTGCCGAACAAGTTGCTCCACCGTCTGTAAGTCAATGTAGTTCAATTGGTAGTTCAGAGAAGATAAGCTCATTAGCGAAGTCGCTCACGAAGTCAAGTGCACGTTCTACCCACACTATAAAGGCGCAACAGTTAGCCGCCAGGGTGGAACATGCACGGCGCCTCGCTGAAATTGAAGCAGCCACTGCCGATACAGCCGCTGCAGCCGCTGCCGCCGCTGCCAGTGCAGCTGCCGCAGCCGCTACAGCCGGTACCCGTAAAAAGGCGTTAGCAGACCTTGAACTTGAAGCTGAGCATGCTGCCATTGCTAGCAACGCTTCTTGCAGCTTCAAACAAGATCAGGTCGAAGAATGGTTAGTCAGATCTCAGAATAATTCGGAACATAATAATTCAGTGGGTTCTCTTGACAGGGCAGTAGGATATGCAGAAAATCCTAAAGATGCACGTCAGCTTCCTACTTCTATGGTGCATCTTCCACCGCACAATGCTGCGTCCGTCGTGTTAGAGGCCAGAGATGCGCCCCTATCTTCGTTGCCCGGCTATGCGCCCAGCACCGCCGGCGACCGTAAGAAGGTTCAAGACCCAATATACACCACTTTACATACATCAGGTTTAGGCACACAACATTTAAATAGAAATTGTAATGTTCTCAGAAATAAAGGTAGCAATCAAACAGTAGGTACTCAAGATAACTTTATTTTACTTGCAAATGCCATCGTGGACCTGGGAAAGAAGAAAATAAAGGTGAGTCATATCCCTAAGTTTGATGGTTGTGCTTTGGACTGGCTTCCTTTCAAAAGGGCCTTTGAGCAGTCCAGAGAGAGCTTCACACCGAGCGACAACATCGCCAGAATTTCCGCAGCTCTTCACGGTCCGGCGCGAGAGGCAGTTACAATGCTTCTTGCATCCGCAGACGATCCGGATCAGATAATTAAGTCTCTTGAAACTAGGTTCGCTCAACCTGAGAACATCATACTTCAGCAACTAGCTCTTGTTCGTGGTCTTCCTAGACTCGGCGCGAATGATGCTCCGCGTGAGCTCAATGTCTTTGCCTGTCGTATACGCAACTGTGTAGAAGTCATTCGACTCCTAAACCAACCAGAATATCTAGCGGCTCCCGAACTTATCAATTCGATAATTGGCAAACTAAATCCTCTACTTAGGTCGAGATGGGCGGATTTCGCAGCCACGAGGGTCGGCTCTGGCAAGTTAAAATTGGAAATTCTGTCGGAGTTCTTTGAAAATGAGGCCAGTCTGCAAACAAAATTTGGATTTATTATGCCAGAGTTGACACCTGTCGGCAAAAATCAACAAGGTCCACCTGTCAAACCTATCAAAGATAAAATTTATACAATCGCAACCTCTTCAGAATCATCTGCTAAACCAAAGAGTTTTGATTTGTGTAAATTCTGTCAAATGAGTGAACACGAAATTTGTGATTGTCGAGATTTTTTATCTCTCTCTTTAGACGATCGTTGGCAGTGGGTCATAGATAATAAAGTATGCCGTAAATGTCTGAAAAAAGGTTTGCATCAATACAGAAATTGTAAGAAAAGGTGTGGTGTAGAAGGTTGTTTAGCGGATAGGCGGCATCATAGGCTCCTGCACAGAGATCGCTTTACAACAACGGCTCATATTGATACACAGTCAGCGCCATCGTTAGCTTCTGGAAATGAGGTACAGTCTGCCATAGAAACCTGCACTAGTAACGAACCATGTATGTCAAAGGACAAGCAGCGTTCCGCTACTGTAGCTCATAGCTCTATTCCCGTGAATCTGTCCAGTCTCAAGCCTCTTCTTAAAGTCGTAGCGGTTTCTATAATTGGCCCCAAAGGTAGTGTGGATACTTACGCTCTCCTTGATGATGGGAGTTCCGCAACGCTTTTGGATCAATCTGTAGCAGACCTAGTAGGAGCTAAGGGACCCAAATGTAGATTGAATATTAATTGCATTGGTGGATTGAATAGATTGACAGAGGTAAATTATGTTGACATAAAGGTAAAGGGTCGACATAGTATGAACAGTTATGACATTAGAGCGCGATCTATTTCCAATTTAGGTATTAATAATCAATCCGTACGTTTAGAAGATGTCGTTCGATATGAGTATTTGTCAGATCTTGTAGACGTCCTGTGTTACGCTGATGCAAAGCCCATGTTGCTTATAGGAGCGGATAATTGGGATATTACGCTTCCAAAAGCAGTTCGCCACGGCACTCGCAATCAACCTGCCGCTATTCACACTGCTTTAGGTTGGGTTCTATTCGGTTATATGTCGCATAGGTACAATTTGGATTCCGTCCATCATGTCTCCGCCGACGTTGAACACACCACGGATTCTTCTTTAGACGTCCTAGTTAAAGACTATTTTAAGTTGGACTCTTAAAGGTAGATCATCATAGCGATAGTCAGAAACGTGCGTTAAGAATTTTAGAAGAGTCCACCAAACGCTTGGATTCTGGTAGGTTTGAAACCGGTCTTTTATGGCGTGATAATATCTCATTTGTTCCCGATAGCCGTGAGCTAGCATTGGCCAGGTTCTCTTGCCTCGAGCGCAAGTTAGCTAAGGACAAATCATATTCCGACGCTTATAAGCAGAATATTCAAGCTATGATTAGCAAGGGTTATGCAGAACTATGTACAGGGCCTCCATCTACTCAAATTCCTTGGTATCTTCCCCATTTCGGTGTTATTCATCCACAGAAAAAGAAACTACGTGTAGTTCATGATGCAGCAGCGAAGTGTGCCGGTGTTAGTCTCAATTCTATGCTTTTGACGGGACCTGATCTTCTTCAACCGCTGCTTAGCATTGTAATGAGATTTAGGGAAGGTCCGGTAGCCGTGACAGGAGATATTAGAGAGATGTTTCCACAAATTAAGATTAGGCCTGAGGATAGAGACTCTCAACGTTTCTTATGGAGAGACAGACCTGACTTGCCACTTCAAGAGTTTCGTATGTCATCGATGATATTTGGCGCAGCTTCAAGTCCATTCACTGCATTATGGGTTAAGAATAGTAACGCTTGTCAATTTCAATTGCAATATCCCGATGCTGTTAGATCTGTCATCGAAGATCATTACATGGACGATTTTTTGGGAAGTTTTGACAGTATCAGTGTAGCTGCTCAGCAAGTCTCTGAAATACTGACAATTCACAGAGCTGCCTGTTTTGAGATGCGATCTTGGGTGTCAAACCAAAAGGAAGCTTTGGCTTTAATTCCCCTTGAGTTGCAAGCAGTTGACATTAACGAGGTGGGTTTAGGTCCAGCATCTCCCTCGCAAATTCGTGTATTAGGTCTGACCTGGAAAGTTCATGAGGATAGGCTTCATTTCATTAAAACTCTACCACAGTTTCCAGTCAAAGTCTCCAAGCGCTCCATTCTATCTTTGCTGATGTCCGTCTACGATCCCTTGGGTTTCTTGACCCCTATTATTATGAAAGGTCGTGTATTATTTCAGAGAACTTGGAAACTAGGCATTGATTGGGATCAAATCTTACCTTGTGCCTTAATTGATGACTGGAAAATATGGTTTTTGGAAATTCAAAGTATATCTAATAGTGCTATTCCTCGTTGCTATATAGACAGTTCTATTAGTAGTATTAAGGACGTTCAACTTCATGTCTTTGCTGACGCAAGTGAACGAGCTTACGCTTGCGTAGCTTATTGGCGTTTCGTTTACGTCAATGACAGCGTGAGTTTGGCGTTAATTGGGGGAAAAGGCCGATTAGCACCACTGAAACCAGTTTCAATTCCCAGATTGGAACTGCAAGCGGCCCTTATCGCGTCTCGTTTTGGTACATATGCTATTGAAGCACACAGGCGAAAGCCTAGTCAAACATTTTACTGGACGGATTCCCTAACCGTTTTAAAGTGGCTCCGTAGCGACGCCTGTGCATTTAAAGCCTTCGTTTCGTTTCGGGTTGGTGAGATAGCAGAATCAACCAATATTCAAAATTGGAGGTATGTTCCCACAGCTTTAAATGTCGCGGACGACGCTACACGGGATAGTTACGATTTTTCAACGTCGTCACGATGGTTCACTGGCCCAGCATTTCTTTTGTCTCCATACTCGGAATGGCCACTTGAACCACCATGCAATATCCCTCCGGTGACTGAAGAGCTTAAACGTCATTCGGCATCGGTGGGACTCCTAGTTGCCAATTTGCATCAATTACCTTCACCGGTAGTTGCGGAGCACCAACGTTTTAGTAGTTGGTTGCGATTACTTCGTGCTACAGCTCGAATACATCAGTGTATAAGAGTTTTTCTGTCAATTATACGCCTAAATTCAAAATTTTCTTCCGATTCGCTTCGAGACAATTCCAATTTTCCGTTGCTAACTGTTCAAGACCTCAACGTTGCAGAGGTTTATTTATTTCAGAAGGTTCAATTAGAGTCATTTACTGATGAGTTTAATGCAGTTCTAGCAGCACGTCCTGTTTCGAGTGACAGTAGGCTAAGAAATGTTTCACTCAGTTTAGGTGAAGATAAGTTACTTCGTCTTGATGGGCGTACTGCCGCTGCTGGAAGCATAGAATCCCATCCGATAGTACTGGACGGAAAGCATCAGATTACCAGATTGTTGATCCACTACTACCACGTCACATTTGCGCATGGAAATAATGAGTTGGTGGTTAATGAGCTACGTCAAAGGTTTTATATCCTCAGCCTGAGACCAACAGTGAGAGCAATGTCACAGAAATGTCAGTTTTGCCGTAATCGTAAGGCCAAGCCTGTAACACCACCGATTGGAGATTTACCAGATGCCAGACTCGCACATCATCAGCGTCCATTTACTCACGTGGGTCTAGATTATTTCGGACCTGTGAACGTCACCATTCTCAGACGCACTGTGAAGAGGTGGGTAGCTCTATTCACATGTATGACCGTAAGAGCAGTACATCTCGAGGTAGTTCAGAACCTTTCCTCAGATTCTGCCATAATGGCTATTCGGCGTTTTATTGCAAGAAGAGGTTCCCCAACTTTCATTTACTCCGATAACGGTACTGGTTTTGTTGGTGCTGCGAAGATGTTACCGGATCTATTTGACTTCTGCTCCAACAAGAGAATTGAATGGCGATTTATACCACCCTCTGCACCATTTATGGGAGGATGCTGGGAGCGGTTGGTGAGGTCAATTAAGACTGCAATTTCGGTAACTTTAAAAGAACGGTCACCCAGAGAAGAGGTTTTGCTCACGCTGCTGCTTGAAGCCGAATGTATTGTAAATTCAAGACCTCTCACCCATGTGTCTGTAGACGTAGACTCGGAGCATACAATCACACCATTCACCTTTTTAATCGGAAACTCTAGCTACGAACCGGTGGTAAAACTTTTTGATGACGCTGATCTTCACAGGCGTGCCGACTGGAAGAAAGCCCAGAGACTTGCCGATCACTTCTGGCAGCGATTCGTGAAGGAATATTTGCCTACACTTACCCCACGCGAACAGTTACCACAGATGGGTCAACTAAAGATTGGTGATGTAGTTTTCATTGGTGATGGGACGCTTCCTAGAACCTGTTGGCCTCGTGGAAGAATAGTGGCAGTATATCCAGGCAAGGATGGCATAGTGAGAGTTGTAGATGTCGCAACCAAAGGGGGCGTGCTGCGTCGGCCCACACGAAAGGTGGCACTGCTGGTCGCCGGCCAATAGTTTTGGGTGCTTCACACCGTCGGGGGCCATGTTGGCGACCTAACTGTAGAGCTAACCTTTTTTTGGCTTTTTTATATTCAAATTTTCAGTGTGATTTTCGATGTCATTATTTTGTTTCTATTGTCGGCTTTGTGTGAAAAAATATACGCTAGTGAGCGGACGTGTTTTTATTTTTTAGCTCGTCTTAATGTTTTAATCATTGCTCATCCTCAATACTATTATTTATTACTCGACTGATCCAAAAAGAGAGTAATGTATTTTGAGTATATATCATTATGTATGTATGTCTATTTCTTTGGCAAGCTCTACAGCGTAAATACCTAGAAAGGCTTGCGTTTTCGTTAGATTCTGTGGGAGTGACATACGGTATAACATTTCATAAGTTTGCGAACAATATTGTGGCAAACATTTTAATTTTAATAAAGACTTTCATATTTTTTAATGTAAACAATTAAAAACTTGAATGGACGCACTGCCGTGCAACATTACATTTTCAACGCAATTCGTATGCCAGTGTCGCGAGTACAAGTTTGCCCTCAACCAATTTTCTGCAGATTTCTATGCTACAAAACTTTCGGACTTTTCTAATACCCCGAGGGATGGCAACAAACTTCGTTACGTTGCCTGTATCTATACACGCGACGAACAAACAGGACGTATGTTGTTTTCGTTCTGTTGTTGTTGTGTGCGTAGTCCCAGCGGAAAAATGACGAAATTCTTGATTTGAGTTTCACAGATATTTAGTGTAAGACGTCGTGTAAATGTGTATGATAGTTTCAAATTTGTGCATCCAACCATTTTTGAGATATTCGCCAAAAACGTTTTCCGCTGGGATGACGTCATCCTGGCGGCACATTTTTTTTCTAGTGGATGTACGAATAAAAATATTGGTACTATAATTAGTGTGTAACGACAGGTAAATGTGTATGAATAAAAGAAATTTGTGTGCCTTAAGACTCCGAAGATATTCAAGTTTCCGCTGTGATGACGTTTGGTTGTTTGCTGGATATCCTAAACGGGAGGACGCACAGATGTGATCGTTTAAACACACGTTGATACGAATTTGTGTGTAATGTTTGTGAAAACAGAATTCCAAAAAAAACAATACCGTTCCGAAGATATAGGTATTAATATAAAATGAGGTTATTAGGTCGTAGTACTTCAAATATGAGCTCTAGAGACTAACTTCTAGCGTATATACCTATCTCATAACAGCTTACAACGTTTTTTAAAGTTTCATTAATGTACTATAAGTAATAATAGAGTTACGACAAAATTTACTAGGACTGCACCACGATGTTATTTGACATACGATTGCACGAGTTTTAAAAAGACTGAATAAATAAAAGGTATTCCAATATTTAGTGTATTAGTTCAATTATACATCTGTAAATTTTCAGCATAATACACTCAATAGTTAAAAAAATATAATGAAAATACCAACAAGGGTCGCAAAACAGTGATAAACCGACCAAGTTTGAATGGGTACGAAAAAGCGGCCGCGCAGTATATGAAGCTAACCTTCCAAAAGGTCTGGTACTATATTGATATAGGTTTGGTACTTTGGTACAGGTACGTACAAAATGATTAATCAAAATAAAATATCTGCATAACTTAACTTTCTGTTCTCAAAATTATTAAAAAATTATTGATTAATTTTTTTAACCAAAAATACAATAATTAAAATCTACCTACGAATATATTAACTACCATGATTTTATCTCTCAATATTGTGTGTATAAACGTAACATTTTAATTTATTATTTTAAAGTCATAAGAGTACTTATAGGTTCGCCTGTATTGTATAAGTGAACTATTGTCTGTATTATTAAAATATATTTCTTTTTTGAACACAGATCCATCCCATGAAGGTCTGGCCCATATATTGTTATGTTGTGTAAATAAATACCTACGAAAGATTTATCATAAACCGACACGTTGATTCATAATAATAAAGCGAAGCTTGATGTTAACTGTGGTATTATATCTACTGTAATTTATATCATCTTACTAATATAATAAATACGAAAATGAGTTTGTTTGTATATTTGATTTTTACCTCTTGATGCCTCAACGGAACAACCAATCGAAATGAAATTTGAAACGCAGGTAAGTATAATCTGATTAACATATTGGATACCTACTTTATATGTGTGTGTAGTCCCAGCGGAAAAATGTCGAAATTCTTGATTTGAGTTTCACAGATATTTAGTGTAAGACGTCGTGTAAATGTGTATGATAGTTTCAAATTTGTGCATCCAACCATTTTTGAGATATTCTCCAAAAACGTTTTCCGCTGGGATGACGTCATCCTAGCGGCACATTTTTTTTCTAGTGGACGTACAAATAAAAACATTGGTATAATAATTAGTGTGTAACGAATGTTAAATGTGTATGAATAAAAGAAATTTGTGTGCCTTAAGACTCCGAAGATATTCAAGTTTCCGCTGCGATGACGTTTGGTCGTTTGCTGGATATCCTAAACGGGAGGACGCATAGATGTGATCGTTTAAACACACGTTGCTACGAATTTGTGTGTAATGTTTGTGAAAACAGAATTCGAAAAAACAACACAGTTCAGAAGATATAGGTATGAATATAAAATGAGGTTATTAGGTCGTAGTATTTCAAATATGAGCACTAGAGACTAACTTCTAGCGTTTGTATGTATCTCATAAAAGCTTACAATGTTTTGTAATGTTTCATTAATGTACTTTAAGTAATAATAGAGTTATGACGAAATTGACTAGGACTACACCACGATGTTTTTTGACATACGATTGCACGAGTTTTAAATAGACTAATTAAATAAAAGGTATTCCAATATTTAGTGTATTAGTTCAATTATACATCTGTAAATTTTCAGCACAATACAATCAATAGTTAAAGAAATATAATGAAAATATCAACAAGGGTCGCAAAACAGTGATAAACCGACCAAGTTTGAATGGGTACGAAAAAGCGGCCGCGCAGTATATGGGGCTAACCTTCCAAAAGGTGTAGTACTATATTGATATAGGTTTGGTACTTTGGTACAGGTACGTACAAAATGAATAATCAAAATAAAATATCTGTATAACTTAACTTTTTGTTCTCAAAATTATTGTTTTTTTTTAACCAAAAATACAATAATTAAAATCTACCTACGAATATATTATGATTTTATCTCTCAATATTGTGCGTATAAACATAACATTTTAATATATTATTTTAAAGTCATAAGAGTCCTTATAGGTTTGCCTGTATTGTATAAGTAAACTATTATCTGTATCATTAAAATATATTTCTTTTTTGAACACAGATCCATCCCATGAAGGTCTGGCCCATATATTGTTATGTTGTGTAAATAAATACCTACGAAAGATTTATCATAAAACGACACGTTCATTCATAATAATAAAGCGAAGCTTGATGTTAACTGTGGTATTATATCTGCTATAATTTATATCATCTTACTAATATAATAAATACGAAAATGAGTTTGTTTGTTTATTTGATTTTTACCTCTTGATGCCTCAACGGAACAACCAATCGAAATGAAATTTGGAACTCGGGTCAGTATAATCTGATTAACATATAGGATACTTTATATCTCGGGAAAACATAAGATCCCTCGAGAAAGCGGGTGAAACCGTGGGCCTAAAACTAGTAATAGATAGATAGGTAAATAATTTGTAATAAGAATAATTTATTGCTTATTATTAATTTAGCAAGATTATTGTAGTACTTCTTATCCAAGAATTGTGTACGTATCTGTACCAAACAAATAACGGTACTATACTACAAATTTTGGAAGATCAGCTACATATACTGCGCGGCCGCTTTTTCATACCCATTTCAACTTGGTCGGTTTATCACTGTTTTGCGACCCTTGTTGGTATTTTTATTATATTTCTTTAACTATTGAGTGTATTGTGCTGAAAATTTACAGATGTATAATTGAACTAATACACTAAATATTGGAATACCTCTTATTTATTCAATCTATTTAAAACTTATGCAATCGTATGTCAACAAACATAGTGGTGCAGTCCTAGTTAATTTTGTCACAACTCTGTTATTACTTATAGTACATTAATGGAACTTTACAATACACTGAAAGCTGTAATGAGATACATATACATGGTAGAAGATAGTCTCTAGAGCTAATATTTGAAGTACTATGACCTAATAACCTTATTTTATATTTATACCTATATCTTCTAAACGGTATTAGTTTTTCGAATTCTGTTTTCGCAAACATTACACACAAATTCATAGCAAAGTGTGTATAAAAGATCACATCTATGCGTCCACTCGTTTAGGATATCTAGCAAACTACCAAACGTCATCGCAGCGGAAACTTGAATATCTTCGGAGTCTTAAGGCACACAAATTTCATTTATTCACACACATTTACCTTACATTACACACTAATTATTGTACTATTTTTTTTATTCATACGTCAACTGGGAAAAAAATGTTCCGCTGGGATTACGTCATCCCAGCGGAAAACGTTTTTCGTGAATATCTCAAAAATTTATGGATGCACAAATTCTAAACTATCATACACATTTACACGACGTCATACACTAAATATCTGCAAAACTGAAATTAAGAATTTCAACATTATTCCGCTGGGACTACGCAAACGTTGTTTTTTTTTTTTTTTTTTTTTTTAGTTTTGGCGTCACACGGCTTGTGTATTTTGCCATTTTCCAGTAATATTATAAGTTCTAGTCACAATAAATCACTTTCACATAGTCCTCAGTCAGTCACCGTCCATAAAAGTCATGTTTTAGTACAATGGTGGTAAATTGTACCAAAACTTTACACGGATTTCTTGAGACAACTTGAAAAGACACGATACACATAATTCATTTCATTTCACTTCACTGTACACATGGATTGATCTTTATTGGATAAAATACCACCGATTATATGCAGTAAAACTCAAAATACACGAATTTATGAAAATAAAAATGAAAAAGCAACGTCACTCTGCAAGTTCCCGCCAAAAAGTCCCCACACGTTGTTGTTTATCTCAACAACAGTTATTTTTTTTTTACTTTTTAAATTAGAATCTTTTTTTTTTAACATTGCGTCATATGGCTTGTGTATTTTGCCATTTTCCAGTTATATTATAAGTTCTAATCACAATAAATCACTTTCACATAGTCCTCAGTCAGTCACCGTCCTTAAGTCATGTTTTAGTACACTGGTGGTTGTACTAAAACTTTCACGGACTTCTTGAGACAACTTGAAAAGTCACGATACACATGATTCAGTTCACTTCACTTCACTGGTGCACATGTATTGATCTTTATTGGATAAAATACCACCGATAATATGCAATAAAACTCAAAATACACGAATTTATGAAAATAAAAATGAAAACACAACGTTACTCTGCAAGGTCCCGCCAAAAATTTCTGATTAATGATGTTCCAAGTTCAAAATATATGTTTTATTTTTTTTACTTTTGGCCTACCGTTAAAAGATTCCAAAGCACGTTCATTCGGCATATAACGTCTAAGATAAAATGAGAATACTCAGTCAGAACCATTTCACTTTCCCCAAAATCATAGACAAAGCCGTGGCAAAAAATATAATAAGCCTTTCCCAAGTTGGAAATTGAGAGGTTCAAAAAAGGTAGCCAGTTCCAGTCCACACTGGGAAAGTAATAAACTTGTGGATATCAACTGATCGGAATACTTTTGCAAGTTTCTTCTTTGCTAAACATGTGTTTGGGTCAAATAACTTTGTTTTTGTAAAAAATTAACTTTGTATTGAAAAATATTCTACTATTACTGTCTACTGGACTTTTGGATTTGGTTTTAAAGATTCTATGTCACCCATCCATGGTGGTTGTGGGAAGGCAGGGGAAGATTGTATTGCTATAATAATGGTAACTAAGACAAACGTCTTAAGACTCAATAATACCACGAGACCCATAAACCTCTGTGGTTTTTATAACCAAAATCAAAAAGTCATTTATGCAGTTCAGACCCTGATAAGGCACTAATGAATGTTAATTTGGTACATACTGTTGAATTTACCACCGGTTCGGAAAGAAACTCAGCAAGCCTTTATAGGGTTCCCTAGCCAAATGGCAAAAAACGGAACCCTTATGGATTCGTCATGTCTGTCTGTCCGTCGTATACAGCCACTTTTTTCCGAATCTAACAGAACTATACTGCTGAAACTTGGTAAGTATTATTATTCTGTGAACCGCATTAAGATTTTTTTTGTATTATTCTGTGAACCGCATTAAGATTTTCACACAAAAATAGAAAAAAAAAAAACAATAAATTTTGGGGGTTCCCCATACTTAGAACTGACACTCATTTTTTTTTCATCAAACCCATACGTGTTGGGTATCTATGGATAGGTCTTCATAAATGATATTGAGGTTTCTAATATCATTTTTTTCTAAACTGAATAGTTTGCGCGGGAGACACTTCCAAAGTGGTAAAGTGTGTGTAACTTCTAAAATAAGAGAATGATAAAACTAAAAAAAATATATGATGAACATTACCATGCAAACTTTTTTTTGTTTTGTTTGTGGAAGATCTTTTAGAGCTATTTACTACAAAAAGCAATTATGTACATTGCCAACAAAGCAGATAATCGTAAGGAAATCTGCAGGCTACTTATTTGCTATTTTAGTATGGAATATTTTAATAAGAATAAAATTTATTTGTGCATAAAAACCAGAATTATCATAGTTACAATGAGAACAATGAAAGTTGCAGTAGTTAAAAATAACTGTGTCGCAACCCTCAACGTCCAGAATTTCCGGAATTGTTCCAATACCTATATTAAAATATAGATGGAACAAACATTGACTTACATTTTTGTAGCGATACACAAATTACTTTCATATCGCTTTTAGGCGTGCAGTTTGGAACACGAACATCGATTACGAATGATTGGATCGTACATATGGAATTCGTTTGTTGTTCGTTTTGTTTTTCGTACTACTAAAGTAGTAAACAAGCATAGGTATCTATGGCCTGCTTGATGGTAAGCGTATTACCGTAGCTTATAGACTCTTGCTACACCAGGGGCCCAATTCTCACCCAATCGAAACTGATCGCTCGATCGAAAAAAGCACGAATTCTAACTTTTACGAACGTTACGTTATTCTGGCAATTTCAAGGCCGGCATATTTAGAAGGGAAACCAGTCAGCTAGAGCGTTGATTGGTCGGGACAGTTCGAATTGACTCCGCCCCTCAAAATTTTACAGTCGAATAGGACTCGAACCGTAAGTTCGATTCGAAGGCTAGTTCGAGGGAAGTGAGAATTGGGCCCCTGGGGTGACACTTGCACGTTGACAACCCTTAACCAATGTCTTCAATACACCTGTAGCGAAGTCTATCAGCCATCTATCAGTTACACTAGTAGTTCACACAGAGAAAGATAGATGGCGCAACACAGTCCTGCATCGCGCTTACGAAGTTTATTCTGCGATTAGTATAACTTATATGTATACGACTGTCCAACATGTACAGTTGGTCTGCGGTCCCTGCAGCGAGATGACCCTGCCTGGCGGATCTTCCCTTTTAAATGAAGATTTCATCAGACCTTGTACCTCAATAACACTCAAAAGGGGTGGAGATCACGGAGGAAAGAAAGTTCTTTCCTCCGTGGTTGAGACCATTGACTTATATATTACTGGCGCGTGGCCTAAGGACCGGGCCAACCGCGCGACGAAATAGCACGTTGGTCCTAAAAAGTCAGTTTAGGGCCAACGTGACTCGGTCGTCTGCGGTCCGCGGAACAGTTCATTCGTTTGTTTTTTTCTTATAATTATGTGTGCATTGCACGCACATACAAGGTTACATCGTACGCCTATGCATCGCGGCAATTCGTAGTTCAATCGATTTTAAACAAATGGCGGTACTTTTTACTTGTATGAAGAAGTTTTTTGCAAAATGTTCCGGTGGGCCTATCCTTTGTTTTGAAATCATTGGGTTGAAATGAATAAATCTACCGGCATCAGAAAGGACTACAAGTCAGGTTCGCGGACACTGCCAGCCCAGCGCCATCTCATGGCGCTTTGTCAAGCTTACTCACCACAGGCACACAACACCTGCGTACTTCGGTGAGGTACTTCGCTAGTCAGACTGCTTCGAATTTAAATGGGAGCACCCATCATGCTCTACCTACCTCACTCATTGTTGTACAGACGTGAAAAGCTGCATTCATGCAACGTAACACATTTATCTACAAAGCCGAGTAAATACGTCACGTACGTTATACAAGACCTAAATAAACAGGAAAGAAGAAATGGACACATCTCAATCTTAATGCAGATAATGCGTGCCCACCATTACTGATAAAGCCTGTCATTTTTTAACCAACCACTGTACGATAACACATCGAGGTTCCATACATTTTTATTAAATTTTTATATCTATTTTTTTATGTCTAGCTTTCCGCCCGCGGTTTCACCCGCGGCCCGTTTAGGCTATAAAAGGAACTAATATATACCTATATAAACTTTTTAGTTAATCGAGAGACGCAGTATAATCCTCCCCTTAAAACATTAGTACCCAACAACACGTGTTTCTTTTCAAATTCTAATTCAAAACCATTTATAAATATAATAGACAAATATACCTTCGCAGGCACTAATGAAAAGTCTGACTCTAATACTCTAATACCGGTTCGGAAGGTTGCATTTGCTGAGAAGAGCCGGCAATAAACTCAGCAATTACTTTTTTCAAAACAAGCTTAGATTCATTACATAAATATTTACATTCTAAACGCACTGACAACAATTGCGTGCCCCGGCGCGGCATCAAAACTACAAAGTAGACTGAATCTATATTTAATAAGTAAATAAATGGCAAACCTAAGCAGTCCAGCCCCCATCACTTGTTCACAAGTATCACTTGTTCACAAGTATGACGCGTGTGGCAGCCATCGCCCTCCTCGCCATATTGGAGGAATGTGACTGTGAGCGACCCGTCACACGACGCCGCCGCAAGCAAAGGCCTTAAAGTGAGCATAACTTACTTAAGTCTGCCTTAGAAATAAAAAAAATAACTAAAAGGAAACTACTAAATATACTGACACCAGAATAATCTTATAAGGGTTCCGTTTTTCCTTTTAAGGTCCGGATTTTGCGGATCCAGGGAAGCGCCTTATACTAGTTTTATGCTGGTGTGTGCTAATAAAAGGGCTGATCGTTATATCGGGTTTCGTAAACGATGTAACCTCAGTGTGCAGTCATACTGCACGGTCATTAGCTCTGTATTATCTTTTATCTACCAAGGAAGGTCCTTTCTTCATCCTAACGGCCTATTTTTTGTGTTAGACAAAGTAGACATAATGAAAAGTGGCATTTTGCGGCGTAATTAGTCATTGTGATTTTTAAAGGGCATATTAGGTGTGTCGATTTCAAGTGAATTTAGGCTGTGTTAGGTATTCAAGATTGTAGGAAGTTATGCTATGACATGAATCAAACGAGCTCAAACTCAATGGGGTTGCCTCATTTTATTAGAGAGTTCCCATGGTCACCTTCGGGCTCCATCATCAGATCAGTTCCATGGCATATTAATATTGCATTGTTATCCAATTAACATATGAATGCAAAATTTTAGCTAAATCAGAAATCGGGAAGTGGGTAATAGATTGAATGACTCACCAATGAGTTCTGGCGACCTAAATCACCTTTTTTTACCATCATTATAATGTTCATAGTTTCAAAATTGATGTATTTCGAGTTAAACAGCATCCACCCCAATTAATGAACGCTTGAACCGTTTTGCCCAACTTACTCACAAAAAAGTAACGAGAACCCTATAATTAACAAATTCAACTTTCCTGAGTTAATTTTAAAAGGCTTTTGATTAATCAGCACCTGGCACCGATGTCCGCTCGTATCATGGACTTAAAATACTAGAACTACCATCGTGACCAAATAAAAGCGGCCAAGTGCGAGTCGGACTCGCCCATGAAGGGTTCCGTAGCAGCAAGTAACATAATATAAAAATGTATTTTTTTTATATATGAGTTGTTTGAATGAAAGGTAAATTGCGGTTTACGATTTATGACGTATTAAATAAAAACTACTTACTAGATCTCGTTCAAGCCAATTTTCGGTGGAAGTTTGCATGGTTATGTACATCATATATTTTTTATAGTTTTATCATACTCTTTATTTTAGAAGTTACAGGGGGCGGACACACATTTTACCACTTTGGAAGTGTCTCTCGCGCAAACTATTCAGTTTAGAAAAAAATTATATTAGAAACCTCAATATAATTTTTGAAGTCCTATCTATAGATACCCCACACGTTTGGGTAAATTGTTTTTTTTTCTGTGAAAATCTTAATGCGGTTTACAAAATACATCTACTTACCAAGTTTCAACAGTATAGTTCTTATAGTTTCGGAAAAAAGTGGCTGTGACATACGGACGGACAGACAGAGATGACGAATCCATAAGGGTTCCGTTTTTTCCATTTGGCTACGGAACCCTAAAAAAGATAGGTATGTCAACATTTGGAAACATCAATTTGAATTAATTTACTGTGCCATTTCTCGTATACGCCAAACTCATATCGGTCCCGGTGGACGACAAATGACGCCGAATCCGCCGGATTGCAATCCCTACTTTCAATGTCCATCTAGTATTTTCTATATCATTGGCTTACCCCATGATTTCCGAGTTTAACACCGAGGCGATGTTAATCGGCTATGTTGCTAAATCATAATTAAAAAGCAATTAGTACGTTCCCCTTGTGAAATTATTTAGCCCTTTTGCGCCCTGGGTAATCGTCCGTATCTTAGCTTGGTGTGAGACGTTATTATAATCACTTATTATGAGAACATTGATTTTCATTGACTGCCTTTGTAAATTAAATATATTATATAATAATATTCAAAAACGGCCCAAGTGCAGTTGTAGTGCCAAGTGAAGTTATTTTACAAAGGTAGATAGGTCATTTTATTCGACAACCCTACATTTGATTACGTTTAGAATTCTTTCTTGCGGTATAGTTTTTTGGTGACCAAAACATTTGGTCAACTATAGCTCGTGAGCTATAAAAAACTCTGTAGATATTTTTAAACTTCTGTAATAATTTCTGCTGTAATAATGGGGACACTTAAGTAACTTCCAAATTGTAACCACTTTAGCCCATTTTATTTGGTGAGTGGTAGGTATAACAAAATTTGTTAAAGGAACAGACTATAATTTTCAGTGCATGTTCACAAAGTGTATATATTTACCCAATTTTGGCTTTATGCAATTGTTTAACCTACTGATGGAATTAAGAGAATTATTAATTTGTCTTCAGTACCCTTAAAACATCGATTTAAATGTTAAAATATAAAGCACAACGCACAACTATTAAAATAATTCAATGGAAAAAAATGAAGTTAGAAATACCGTTGAATTTTGCTCGAAAGCATTTGAAAATTGAACTGTCAGTGGCAGAGCAGTTGGAGACCGTCCAACTGGCCGATGGTGATTAGATATTCCCGCCTGATACATTATTTATTAACTTTGCTTTATATAAAAAGTTTGCGTAATTGATATCACGCAGAATAATTAAACGGCAAATTGGGTTTTCAGTAAATAATCTAGATTTTTTAATGATATTTTGAGCTTAATTAAGGAGGTACAAAATAATTTAACTTTAACTCAGAGACGAAAAACAAAATATTTAAGAACTGATCTGATAACTACTTAGGCATGTAGGTATAGAACGAATCTAAACTCAGAACTCTCAAGAATAGATCGTTTTAATCGAAAATAAACCTAATATCATCGGTGCAGGTTTCAAATTCAGTTGCTTTAATATCGACTCAAAATTTGACTTGCACATTGATTGACGTTCAAAAAGAGATACATACTTCTGGATCCCTTAGAGAAAATCTAGATATCTTCACGACCCGCACTTCACTGACTGAACTGACTGAATGGAGATTAGACACATTACCACTAATTAAATTTCTAAAATCTAAAATTACATTAAAAGCTTTACTTCCCTTATTGTGATCTTTGAGCCTAAGTTACATTAATCTCCAACGATTTTTACTATCATTAGCTTTTATCGCATAAGAAAAACATCCCAAATCTATCATGAAACAAACAGAGCAACAGGCATTGTGTTTTATGCATCTTGGGATCATCTTTTAGTAGTCACGTGCCGTGATACGCAATAGATACCATCTGCGACAAGCTATTAGTACTTACGCAAAATTGTTGAATGAGTTTCCTTTTGACGTTGAATTCTTTTCAGTTTTAGGAGAGATAAAGTAGTTTAGGTTAATTTGACAGAAGAAGTGGCACCATTATAATATAATGGTTTAACTGAGAGACAGTGGTGCTGATTCTGTTGTTTACAACTAAACTAACTTAGTCTCACTATGTCTCTTTCTAACAAAGAACATAAGATAAGGACCAATCAACCTTATCGCTGCCGCTGCGGAGTTCTCGTCAACGAGCTCGGCCACCATGGGCTTTCATGCTAGCTAAGTGCTGGTCGAATATCACGGCACTCAGCTATTAATGACATTATTCGCAGGGCTCTTGTTGTCGCTAACGTGCCTTCCGTACTGGAACCAGTCGGTATTGTGCGGGGCGATGGCAAGAGACCGGATGATATGTCTTTGATCCCTTGGAGTTTCGGCAAGTCGCTGGTGTGCGATGCCACATGTGTCGATACACTCGCGCCATCACACTTACCGGGCGACTTGTAAAGCTGCAGGGGCAGCTACGGCCAGTGCGGAAAATTCAAAATTCAAAAAATATGCATCGATTGGACCCAATTTTATTTTTGTGCCTTTTGCGGTCGAGACCATGGGACCGTGGGGGTCCGAAGATCGCCGTTTTGCCCGCACCTTGTCATCAAAATTGATCGAGACCTCCGGAGACCAGCGGGTGGGGAGCTTTTCCGCCAACGCGTCAGCTTGGCTATCCAAAGAGGAAACGCTGCCAGCCTTCTGGGAACCTTGACGTTAATCGGAAGCAGCGGCAGGCTTGAGGAAATTTTGTATATATAGATTGTATTTTGTACATATTTGTTGTAAATAAACATAATTTATTTGCTAGAAAAGGATGTAATAAATTTAGTCCTGTCAAATTAGTCCAATGCTTGTTTTCAATCTGGGGGCACGGGAGTGCCCCCGCCAAGACAGCCATGCGAAGCGAAAGGGCACTATCTACCTTTTCTCGAAGCGCTTCGTCGATTTTTTGAACTCTCATAACTTGGGTTTGGTTTATACCAGATAAACAAAATTCTCAGGATATGATGTCAATAGTGAACTTATTAAACATATTAAGTTTTAATAAGATAGCTCTTATACTTTAGATTTTTTTGATATCTAAGATACCCCGATTTCGTCACTGACTCACTGATGATCATCAAAACTCATAGTAACCATAGGGTACTTCCTGAAGTCCTAGAAAGCTGAAATTTGGTTTGTAAGCTTATACACAAACAACAAAAAAATTATAAAACTTGGAAATTTAAAAAAAAAAAAAACTTTTGCAACTTACAAAAAGAAGTGAAATCCCACCAAAAACATTTTTATGTAAAATGTTGCCAAGACCTGGCTCGCACTGTCAAAAAGTTATCAGATCTTATGTAGAGCCAAGCTTATAACTCTACATGCACTTACTCTACAAGCCCTAACTTCACAAACTCTACACACCGTATTCAAAATATGTGGCTTGGCTGTTTCATTGTTCCTATTATAACAATTAATGTCATTGTTATATTTTTAACCGCGAGCCAAGCGATTAAGACCGCAGAGCGATAAGAGCCACTCAGTCTGAGGAGAGACTTTGCCTCGTTATGTGTGTTCTACCGCTTGTACAACGGAGAGTGTTCTAAGGAATTATTCGACTTGATGCCCACAGCTACCTTTCACCATCGCAACTCTCGCCATCGACAGGGAGTCCATTCACACACATTGAAACCAGAATTGTTTCGAACTGTGCGGGCTAAAAGGAGTTTTCTTCCGCGGACGCTCGGACTGTAGAATGAGCTCCCTGCCATGGTTTTCCCAATGGAGTACAGCATGGAGTTCTTCAAAAAGGGTGTGAAGCGGTTTCTTCAGGGTCGGCAACGCGCGAGTGATACCCCTGGTGTTGCAAGCGTCCATAGGCTACGGTAACTGCTTACCATCAGGCGGGCCGTATGCTTGTTTGCCACCTAAGTGGTATAAAAAAAAAAAAAAAAACTTTGCCCCGCTGCAACGTCCATCGGTGTAGTTAAATACTACTCTTTTGATTTTAGAACGATAAAATTAAGTTGAACTCAAAATGCCATTTAAATGAAAAAAGCATTCATCCGTTTAGTACAAAAGAAGTTTCAAATTAAAGGACGGTCAAAGGGGAAGGTACTAGAAATCGTCTCAAGGGGGTACCTACCCAACGCTTGGTGCATTATAATTCACATTTCAGTCAGATTTTTATGCAGAATTCTAAAAATTTCTTTTTAAAAATGAAGTTTATTATGAGATAGAATAAATCGCTCGTATTTGATTTGTATGCAAAAGATCAAATCTGAGTTCATAAAGTGAAATTTTAAATGAGAACCCCTCATAGCTTTTTATCTTTGAATATTTATAAGTTTGAATATGCTCGGTGGTTATATCTTGATATTTTTATCGTTCATGCATATAAAATAGTCACATGAGCTGATTTTGTTTTAAAAGTAAAATTTTTGCTAATTATTTAAATGTCGTACTTTGAATAAAAGTTGTTCAGGTATGCGTCCGCGTTCTGCTTTGAGTAAAAGGATCATTCCTTTTGGACCTGGAGAGAAAGTTAATAATGCCTCAAAGGAAAGATGTATTTCAATAATAATAAAATCTTCATAGTTTTCATTTAGGTACTTTAGAATCGAAAATTTCCTATCGAGCCTATTCATTTGAATACGCTTTACGGATTAACTTGTATAAAACATGAACTACTTACTTATCAGCCTGAAGATAAGCTTCCCTCAAGACGCATCTTCCGATCCGCGTCTTCCTCATCCACTACGTTCCTCATGTCGTCTATCCAGCTAACTTGAGGCATTCTTCACCACATTTCTCTGTCTAAGGTCTCGTTTAGCTTACTGCTTCAACAGTTTCATTATCATCGTCCGATGTGGCCTGCCCACTGTCACTTCAGCTTAGGTACTAACTCGATTAGCTATATCGCTAACTGACCTAGTCCTCTTCATTCATCGCTGTGCGACCTGTCACTTCAGCTTAGGTACTAACTCGATTAGCTATATCGGTAACTGACCTAGTCCTCTTGATTCATCGCTGTGCGACCTGTAACTTCAGCTTAGGTACTAACTCGATTAGCTATATCGGTAACTGACCTAGTCCTCTTCATTCATCGCTGTGCGACCTGTCACTTCAGCTTAGGTACTAACTCGATTAGCTATATCGGTAACTGACCTAGTCCTCTTCATTCATCGCTGTGCGACCTGTCACTTCAGCTTAGGTACTAACTCGATTAGCTATATCGGTAACTGACCTAGTCCTCTTCACTCATCGCTGTGCGACCTGTCACTTCAGCTTAGGTACTAACTCGATTAGCTATATCGGTAACTGACCTAGTCCTCTTCATTCATCGCTGTGCGACCTGTCACTTCAGCTTAGGTACTAACTCGATTAGCTATATCGGTAACTGACCTAGTCCTCTTCATTCATCGCTGTGAGACCTGTCACTTCAGCTTAGATACTAACTCGATTAGCTATATTGGTAACTGACCTAGTCCTCTTCATTCATCGCTGTGCGACTTAACAGCAGTGGAGAAGTCCCAATATGAGCCTCAATATCTCAGCTATGTATGTCATTACCTAGAGTACGCATTGGTTATTGACCATGATCTTAAGGCATTGCGGTATGCTGGTAGTCTGATAGTGAATATTTACCCTGACTGTATTCTGAACATCACCATCATATCAGTCTAAGGATGTCTACTGCTGAATATAAGCCTCTCCCATTAACTTCCATCTAGAACGGTTTTGGGCCGCTTGCATCCAGTGGCGCCCAGCGACTCTGATCAGGTCATCGGTCTACCTGGTGGGAGGTCGTCTCTCACGGCGCTTTTCAGTACGTGGTCGCCTCTCGAGAATCTGTCTTCCCCATCGGTTATTGGCTCTACGAGCGATGTGGCTTGACTATTGCCACTTCAGCTTGCTAACTCTACGAGCTCTATCGGTAATTATTGTTCTCCTGCGAATGTGCTCACTTCAGATCCTGTCACGTAGAGAAATTCCGAGCATAGGTCGTTCCATTCTGAACATGAACTCATCTTAGTCATATCGATCTCCATCAAGTTTTTAACCAATGTTTAAAACGTTAAGGGCATATTAAAATAAATGTATGTTTGCAACCCTTAAACCTACGTGGTTTGTCAAACTTTTGCCCATTACTTTACAAGCTACACACAAAGTTCGATATCACACCGCATCTGAAATAAAGTAGACTATAAAATTTAACAATCCACCGGGAAGTTTTATCGCTGTGTCAGTAAAAATATGACCCATTCAGAATGCCAGGAACTATTCACTCGAAATAGGTTTTGGTTCAACTAAGCGTTTCCGGACTCTTGAATCGAATCGAACTTCTTTTCTCTTTAAATAGATCAATGTTTTTCCAGGTGTTCTATAAAAGTTGATAATAGTGTTTTAAATTGATAGTGATTTGATTGAATCGAAAGTCGGGGTGTTTAAGGCGATGCTAGCTCAGTGATAGTACGAAAGTCCTGAGTTCAGATCAACAATTTGAATCTCTTCTTGGATAAAAAAAAGATTGAATTCAGTGAAAATTATTTTGTAAAAAGGGCATTACCGGCAGGCCGTCCGCCGTATTTATTATTGTAGCGCGGATTAATCCTCCGCATAAAGGAAGCATTGTCCGGAAATCATGGTGACTTGTCGCCTACTACCCTCAGCTAGCACCTAAGTCGGCCAATAAGCCGTAATTGCTGGGTTTATTATAGACACTTCTCAGAAACCTTCCAAAGCGGTATCAGTGTAAAAAAAACCTATATTATTTAACTTTATAAAAGCTGGCCAATTACGAGTCAGATATTTCTTCATAAGTTAAAAACTACGTAATATAAAGGAAAATAAAAACCTTTTTTGGAATAAACAAATGAAGCCCTTTCATACGATAACCCATTCAAATTTGTAGCCCTACTTTGAAATTTCGGTCCAGTTCGGTTCCTTTTGCAAAGAAAATAAAAACATTTGATAAAAAAAATACATTTGGAATTTGGTTGTGTAGGTAACGAGTTATCTATCCGTACGTTGACACACACACAGCTGAGCACTACGTTGGCCACATCGTCACGAATTTGATGAAATGATACAAACTTATTACAAACAAAATTTGTCAACCTTATTCAGAATAAGCAACTTAACATTATATAATAAAACAAGCCCCCTTTAAAGAAAATAAGGAAACATGTGCTTCAAAAGAAATAATCGTCAACTTATTTATCGAAGGTTAGTTATGTTGCAATGTGGGCAAACGTGAAATTATGGGCTCAAGACTAAAATGCAACTTGCGACAACTTTTTTTATTTAATAAGCTAGTTTATAAATTTTCTGTAATCAGATTTTAAGCTTGAGCCGTACCGCCCGCGCCGCGCTGCGCCTGGTTCACAATCGGGGGGCACGGCAGTGCCCCCGCCAACTCGAGCGCGAAGCAAACACTGCCGTACCATCCTTTACTGGAACCATTTCGCCGCATTTTCAGGCCCCTATTTCAGAACCTCTGGATAAGACCAGAACGCAGAAATTTTCTTCATCCAGTAAGCTATAATCACATGCTTAAAATCCAAAATTTCAAGTCTGTAGGTCTTTTAGTTCCGAAGTTAAGCGAAAGCAAAGTTTCGCATTTATGACATTCACTCACTCATGATCATCAAAATAGAACTGGTACTTCCCATAAACTCAGAGAGCTGAAATTTCGTACAGATTTCTTTATTATTATAGTTAATGTTGTGTGACTTGGCCGTTGAAGGGTACAAAACCAGGCGCTCCATGACACCATTGCACCAATCTGTACTTGTACCCCTAACGGCCAAGTCACACAACATTAACTATAATAATAAAGAAATCGCAGTAAGGAACCTTAGACTTGGCACGACTTTGTCTAGATTTCATTACTTTTTAGAGATAAACAAGCAGCTCCATCGAGACTTGGCTAGATTTTTACAGAATGTTTTTGGTGGGATGTTATTGTTCATGCTCCAATCGTTTCCTTATCCACGGCAATCGATGTCACTGTCACTCAGCTATCATCACTTTAAACAACATTATAATAATAATGAGCAATTCTTATATAATTTAATAATAATATAAAGTACACACGTTTCGGCAAAGAAAGTCCCCATTATCCCAAATAAACGTTCAGATGAAAGATAAATATTACCCAATCTGAATGATGACTTCATTTGGCAATCTTTTCAATTTCGACAAAAGAGTTCGAGTCACATGGTGTCAGTGATATGAAGTAACTACTATGACTGTTGCACACAACTGCGCGGGTACAAAGTAAAACCGCTGCGACTAAAAAAACCTTAAAAAAAAAACATTTATTTCGAGTAACAATTGGACTCATAATAATAATAATAACAACAGAAAGATATAATTAAAAATTAAAATAAAATACAAATAATAATGTTTTAATAATAATGTTTTATTTTGTCAACCAGGATTTACAATTTTAACTAAAGGTTGGGCCTTCTTTTAAGTATTTAAATACTTGTATCAGAAGACCCCGCTCTTCAATAGCCATAATATACATTTACAGGTGAGTATAATTTATGTTACTAAGATATTTAAATTGAAGTTTTGACATAACTTATATAAAAACAATAAAGCATAATTTTAAATGTGTGTGGGTGTGTGTTTATGCGTGAGTGTATTTGTGAGTGCATGTTTGAGTGTTTCTGTGAATATATGTGTATGTGTGTGTGTGTGTGTGTATCAGTGGCGTGCATTGGTTTTCGGAGGAGGTAGGCAATCAAGTACTATGAGAGTTTTATTGTATATTATCGGTGGTATTTTATCCAATAAAGATCAATCCACGTGCACTAGTGAAATGAAATGAATTATGTGTATCGTGCTTTTACAAGTTGTCTAAAAAAGTTCGTGAAAAGTTTTAGTACAGTGACCACCATTTTACTAAAACACGACTGAACGGTGACTGATAATGCGGACTATGTAAAAGTTAATGTGCGGACTAGGTAAATGAAAGTGATATTATAAATAAAATGTATGCGACTGAAGGACTTTGTGTCCATGGTCATGAACAAACATTGAAAAAAAAAAAAGCCAAACTAGGGTTTCCAGACTCGGTTGAATCGATCGATTTTTAATCAATATTCGATCTTTTAAATCGTGTTTGGAGATACGGATCGATCTTAAGATCGCCACTAAATTAAAAGATCGGAAATCGATTTTAACGAGACCATAATATTCCATTTTGAATTTTCGAATCGATTATTTTTTGCAGTATTATGTTAAATATTAAAGTTTTTTTGGATTTAGCACAAGTTACTCTCTTTCTCTCTCATCAATGCCGAAATCGATGGGAGGGCGTCTAAATCGTTGTTTTTCTAAAAAATCTCGACAGTGTAAGTTTAATCGAATAAAGATATTCGTTTAATTATTATTAGTGACCTAATAAACAGTGCATTTTTAAAAATAAGAAAACTAAGAAATATATTTTATATCATAATATAAAATATAAATATTGATTTTCTAAGGATCGACCTTGTATATATTTTTTTTAATCGATATCAGTCATATCGATTTGAATCTATCGATAATAAATTTTGTCAAAGTACGGTAACCCTATGCAATGCCAGCCAAACCATAAAAAAAACAATACAAATAAATTGCGAAGTTATATTTGAGTTGCTCTAACGTTGGTAAACTGTAGTTTTTTTTATTTGGCTGGGTTACTAGTGTCACAACAGAGTAGGTATGGTTACTTTTGGTCCATAAATCGCGAATGTCAAATGTCAGTGTGCTACGCATAGCAAAAACGGGATTTATGCTTTCGTCGTATTATCCTAAAGAAGTGTGTGTGCGTGTATGCATATGCCGAAATCGTTTTAGTGTGCGTGAATTTGTTACACGAACTCGCGAGTGCCTGCGCGGCTAAGTGTGAAATTTTGTATTGAATGTTAGGTTAGGATTTTTATTTAAAATGATTATGTAGTTTAATTGAATCAATATATCATATTATTGAATCTTATGAGGTAAGCATTGCTTATTTGCCTATATGGAATGCACGCCACTGGTGTGTATGGGGGTGTGTGTATGTGTGTGTAAACAAATGAAAGATAACACGAAATAATAAAAATAAATTTATAAACCCATAATTAAAAATAGGTACATATTTGCCGCATTACCCGGAAATATAAAGATTAATGCTTTGATTCAAGTTCTGCGCCATAATATTTTATCTACGTTGTCTATGTTCTGCAATAGGACGTCTGAGAGTATCTAGTCTTACAGCTAAGACACTGATTCTCACGACCTATTTCATCGTCAAATAATGTGTTTGCCTATTTACTAAAATAAGAAGGTGCGCCCCCTTATGCCCGGTTCCAATAACGACTAAACGGATCGTTTTACTAAGTTGAGTTATTCTACCAGGCGTAAGTCTAAACTAATTCTATAAAATACGACTAGTATGCCAAAGTAACGACTACTCATAACTAACGGATGGGAGGACTACATGCATATGGCGGGCTTTCGTTCCGACTTTAGCATTAAATAGTAATAATGTTCAAAACTATTATTTTGTCAATAAATCTCAATATAATTAAAGTTACAATTTTTTTTATGTAAATAAAATAACGTATATATTTTATAAAAATAATAATATAGTGTTATTTCTAAACGATACATTATACAATTGCTGTTATAACGAAACGCAAGAGGTCCATCGGTAAACAAATAACCGACAGATGTTCGTCTCTGGTAGGCACGATAAAAACATGTGAAACACTCAAAATGTATCGATATCGGTAACTTGAAAACGTCTGGTAGCTGTTATATAATGACGATAATTTTTTTATAGGAACGGGGTATTAGTTTTCTAAATCTAAATATTTAGTGTAGAATTATTAATCAGACAGAGTAGCGAGAACTTTGATTTAGTTCAAAAGTTAGATGAATAAGTCTAATAGTAGGTAAGCGTTACCGCTCGAGCTCCTGTATAATAACTACGCGACTTTACGCGTCTTTATATTAATCCCGTCGCCTCGTCATATTACTTGTGCTTGTGCCCATGTAAGATTTATGATTCCTATCACGTGCTTACCCCTTGCTAATGACACTACCCATTAGAGCGCAGCAATTCTTGCTTTTATGTCATGATAGTAACATTCAGTCTCGTGTAGCAATTAGCGATGTAGATAGATACTAATGTGATCTTTGTGTTTAATTTGGAACACGTTATTTATTTACGTAAGTATAGACATCTTGAGGCAAGCACAATGTCTCGCCACGCATGCTTCGTACCGTATAAGCTTTTGTAACGTTCGTGCGTGAGGGCGAGAATGCGTGATTGAATGCAATGGGGTAGGGAAGGAAATTCAACCTTCCTTTCCTCCAAGGGGCTTTTTGTTTGTATGAAAAATCTTATTTGTTGTGTTTATTAACTTGAAATTTCGCGATGCGATTAACTTGAAACTCGGTATACTTTGGACAGAAAATAAAGAAAAATGTTTTTTTTTTGGGTTAGGTATTCGAAAATCTACCCCTAACGGGGCAAAAAGGGGTTTTAATGGGGAATTTTACTGCATGTCTCGATTAACTGTGTGATAAATATATGCGTTGGTAGCCTATAAGAACGGATTTTTGGAAATTCCTTACCCAAGGGGGTAAAGAAGGGGGCACGGGTGAGACCGCACTGGGTTTCATACGGGAATTCATCGTATAAAAATCAAGGAACCGGGTTCCTCTTATTTTTAGCACGGATATTTTATTCCTTATATTTTTAGCAATGTGTTTTTTAAATTCGCATGGGTCGTGTACATCCGTGCTCGTTTTTCACAGCTTTATGATCTGAAATATAAAGGAAATTATTTCATTTACAAATAACATTCAAATGTTAATGTCCAATTCATACGTTATCCATTATTAATAGGTACATTAAGGTAATATTGTTACATTGGGCTGGCGCTTCATTAGGGTTAAATAATCTGTTATTCGGCTGGGAGCCATTAATACGTAATCACATTTGCATAACCTTGATACACAATGCTGATATGTTTTGGGAGTTCCTAAAACGCTGTTCATACACACCGCTACAGCGAGTACATAACAGAAAGGAGAGACAATATTTAAGTGTACATGGTTACTTTTCAAACTCTAGCCAAAATGTCCTCATAATGAATAACTTTTAACTTCATACAAAAGTTCCAACGCTGCACTATCGAAATGTGTGAACAGCTAGTTTTATTTTTCAAGATTTCAGATGTTTCATCATAATTAGTATAGTATAAGGTCTAATATTATCATTTTAAGGCATTAATATGTTAGTCAGAAGAAATCATATGAACCGAAACTGAAGTAACTGACAGCGACTTTTTCACAGCAAACACAAATGGTACACCATACACACACGTCCATTAGTTTCTTGAGTGGCTTCTGTTGCTTCCTCTCCTCAAGTGGGACTCTTCCGAAGAGATGGTATAACGTTTCATTGTCTGCATCAATTCTGCACCCCTACGCCCATCGATTCCTGATACCATCAAACCTTTATCATGGTGCGAGTACCGCTTGGCTAACGCTGACCGCGATCAGTTTAACAAAATATCTACGCAAGAATTCAAGTCGCAGAAACGTTACGTATTTCAATTCAATATTTTTATAGATTATCCAACTCCACGCAATACACGCGGACCCTTTATTATTTTTTCAACATTCTGTTACACGTTGTATAATGGTTACACAAACATTGCATTAATTGAAACGAAAATAAAGTCCCAATACAAATTGTTAACGAATGTTGCAACGGCTGTAGGACTTTGTAGTACCCACTTAGGTGGTTACATTAACAGCGTCATAAAGAGTGGTTGAAAATCTGTCGCTAAGCACCTACCAGGGTATTCTGGAAGGTTGGCAGCTTATTCCCCTTGATGATGTCCATAAGCGACGGCCACTTGCATTATCAAATGACTAACGGATCGTCTGTTAGCGTACTTACCAACCTGACAAAATAAAACAAAAATAATATTATGAACACCTTTGTTGGTTGAAGCTTCTTTCCTTTTCCCGTAAGCTTTTGAATTTTTTATGTTACTTTGAAACATCACGCCATTTTTCTACTCTGGAATAGCTTCATATAATAATAAAAATATAAGAGCAGCACAGGCTAAGCTCAAAGCAGTATGCAAAATCTTAGTAATAAGATTCCTTAGGTACCTATGTCTTACATGAATAAGAGATGGCTGACTACCACACGTCAAAAGGTGAAAGCCCAAAAGTGCATGATTTTTAGTCTTTTTGCTTAAGACTGTGAGTGCTACAAATTGTTTAGTATAGGTCGGTCGGGAGCTTCAATGGAGCGTCTCAGTGACAAATTGCGATACCATATCGTGCTTTATTATAAAGATACGCTTATCGGCACAAACAGACAACAACTATACACGGACTTCGGAAATAGAACAACTATTTCAAGTATTTTAGTCTAAAACATGACATACCACTTTTTATTTCCGTAACAAATTATCGCCCTTACCTGTTTGTTTAAGAATTTGTAAGTCGTAAAGAACATTTTGCAACAATAAATAAATTCTACCAAGAGAGAAAGAATGAAAAAAACCGTTCTTATTTTCAAGGGTAGGAAGAAGTATTTGGAATAGACCTTTCCAAAAGAGGTTGGAATGAAGACAATTTTGGGAATCTGTAATAATAATAAATTGAATATGCGACTTATAAAACTGCACCCAAAGTAGCACAGACTTCCCAGTAAAAACGAAAGTGGAACTGAAGGAAATTTGATGTTTAAAATATATTTTGAACTTAAAATTTTGCTGAACTTTTAAATAAAAATATCAATGCCATTAGAAACATAAAATCTGTACAAATCAAATGAATTTGTTTCACATTTATGAAATCCGATTCATTTAAAAGCAATTGGGTAGAGTGCGCCAACAACGTAAGGACATACAACCAAAAATCATTAGATGCGGTAATGTTATTAATCGAAGATAGATTATAATATCTATACCACATGTACAGTATTACCCAACTGATATGGCGCGTCGTGAATCTTCGTTCGCACAGAAAAGAAAGTATGGCCACGAAGATTAACGAAAGAATGCTTAAAACTTACAATCAACCTTAGATCACTACTATAAGGTTCATAATACACTGCAGCTGTTAATTCCGTCTCACTCGCAAGTCACACCCCTCCGCACGGCGCGCGCTAACATGGCGGAAGCTGCCGACCAATAGCATTTCCCGCGCTTTGAAAATGTATCTTCTGCGCAGGTACATCGGTAAGCCATATCAGTTGGGTACTACTGTACATTTGCTTATTGCGTGTTAAAATTAGTTCATAATAAATTTTATAAATTATGTTTTTTAATAATAAGTTTAGGGAAGGCCTAAGCATAGGTAAATATGTATAATAATTACCACACGGATCAACTCTTTTAGTGACGTGGCATTCAGTTCTCCTCATAAAACTTACAAACACTGTCAAACCGCCATATTTGAAATTGTCCCTAACTAGCACTATAAGCAACGCTTCTATTTTAACTTCAAACATCTACGTTCAAAAACGATTCAGTAGGTACAGGAGCAAAAAAATGTTTTTACATAATAATTGGCGAGGGAACGCCGCCGGTGGGCGAGTACCATAATTCGTTGATTTATATTCACCTCACTGGCTGATTCCGAACAGTTTATTCGTATTCCATAAATAACTAATCGTGGGTTGTATCTGTACAGTAGGGTTCTGTGGTTAAAGGTATGGTCTATACAGGGTGTTGTTTTGGTCGGCGACAAGCGACCCAGGAGCGGTAGTACAAAATATATATTCCCCAAAAATGGACTTAATTCCATTAAATACTGTAAATATGTTGAGAAATACCTAATTCAATTTGAAATAATATTACCGCAAAGTGTGGTTACTAGGCATGTGCACAGACTAGAACTAGGCGCAAGCCGCCATCGCTCCACCCCTTTACTCCCTCGTACTCACGTTGAGTATTATGTCTACAATTTAGCTTATTACATGATTTTCAATTTTTTTTTTTTTTTTTTTATTATTAAAAAAAAATAAAGTATTTTTTTAGCACCAGTATCATTTGTATTATCGACCCTGAGTCACTCGTCGCTGGCCAAAACAACGACCTGTATGATCAATTTCAGTAGAAGAATTTCAGTTTGAAGATGAAAACGTGTATTCAAATGCAATAGACCTTTGATAATATGTGCTCATCATTACTAGCCCGGAAATCTCCGATGATTGACCTTTTGGACTGGTTCTGCTATCTTGAACCCTTTCATGTAACCTTGCCTTTCAGGCTCAACAAGCTTCACTACTTATTATAAAGCTTCTGTATGTTCAAGATTGTCTCCGGAGTTTGTACTCAGGGTTTATATTAGATGTACAATTAATCAGTTCGCTCGCGTAAGTTAACCTATATCGCTTTATCTCTCGCCCACTCAAAAAGCAGCTCTATAGTATAACCAGACAGTCGATAATTGAGATCTTTTCAATAAGTGATATTGTTGACAAGCGAGCAGACAGTTCACATGATGGTAATTAATGCAAAATCGGTGAAATGCCAATGTATTCTCTAATCTTGAAGACCTCATAAGACGCCATTTTTAATAATTAACTAAAATTTATGAAAATCTCTTCAAGGCATATTTATTTATTAACTTTGCATTAAATGACCACTCAGTTGGCGTGGTTTATAAGACACCTGTCACGCCACAGGCTTTGGCTTGTGGTTTAGATTCTCACCCAGGACAGACATCAAAATATAAGTGCACTAGCTGTTCCCCGCGGTTACACCCGCATTCCCGGGATAAAAAGTAGCCTATAATACTCGGGGATAATGTAGCTTCCTATTAGTGAAAGAATTTTTCATATCCTACTGGTAGTTCCAGAGATTAGCTCACAAAGAAACAGAACAAATAACTCTTCCGCTTTATTATATTAGTATAGATTAGGACAAGCAGGCATAGTCGGGGGTGTAAATCAATCTACATTAAAGTATGTGTTCTAAAATTAAAACTTAATTTAAAAAAATGTTATTGTTGTATATCAGTTATCTAGTTTCCTAAGCACAAAGCTCTGCTTATTACAAGCTTTTATTTAACTTTGCAATAATACGCATCAATTGGACCCAATTATATTTTTGTGCCTTTTGCGGTCGAGACCATGGCAACGTGGGGGTCCGAAGCTCGTCGTTTTGCTTGCAAGCTGCTTTAGTTCCCATGGTCATCAAAATTTATAGAGACCTCCGGAGACCAGCGGGCGGGGAGCTTTTTCCGCCAACGCGTCAGCTTGGCTATCCAAAGAGGAAACGCTGCCAGCCTTCTGGGAACCCTGCCGTTAATCGGAAGCAGCTGCAGGCTTGAGGAAATTTTCTATATATAGATTGTATTTTATACATATTTGTTGTAAATAAAGATGTCATACTTGCAATGTATGTATGTAACTATGTTCGGGTGTAATCTTGCAAGTCGAATTTCACCCACTTCCAGTGGTCGGATTGACTTGATATTTGGTATACATTAGTCTATTAATTAGATGACACTGCAAATACAGCCAACAAAAAGTAGAGTCACCTAAAAAAGCGTGTATTAAAAATGATTCTTTTTTACAAAAAACTTATTTTTAGATTAGATGGCTGTGATGTCCAGGATCTTATTTTTTTTACAAATACTCTGTTTTTAATATCCAATTTTGTAATATGTTTGTTTTGAAAAAAGAAAAAAAAACGGAATACCTATCACGATGCTGTATAAATTTATAAACACGTGTTGCTACGTTTACGACCAACCTTAATCGTAAGGATTAAGATCGTAAAGGAGGTAAATGCTCGTAAACAAGAATTCTCTCTGGATTTCACCCTTTTGTTTACGTTGCTGATATTCTATTGAGATTTACAACAACCTTTTCTGTAAACACTACATCTGAAGGAAAATTAGACACGCTCTTCTAGATTTATTACCTCTCTCTGCCATTTTATTCCTGACGTTATGTCAGAATGGAGAAAAAAATATCTATCTGGGGGCACGGAAGTGCCCCCCGCCAAGACAGCCAAGCGAAGCGAAAGGGCACTACCTACCTTTTCTCGAAGCGCTTCGTCGTTTTTTTGAACCCTCATATCTTGGGTTTAGATTGTACCAGATAAACAAAATTCTCAGGATATAATGTCAATAGTGAACTTATTAAACATATTAAGTTTCAATAACATAGCTCTTATACTTTAGATTTTATTGATATCTAAAAAACCCTGATTTCGTCACTGACTCACTGATGATCATCAACACTCATAGGGTACTTCCTGAAGTCCTAGAAAGCTGAAATTTGGTATGTAAGCTTGTATTAGTACACAATCACCAAAAAAATTATAAAACTTGGAAATTTCTAACACAAAAAAAAAACTATAGTAACTTACAAAAAGAAGTGAAATCCCACCAAAAACATTTCTATGTAAAATGTTGCCGCCAAGACATCAAAAAGTTATCAGATCTCATGTAGAGCCAAGCTTATAACTCTACATGCACTTACTCTACAAGCCCTAACTTCACAAACTCTACAAAATATGTGGCTTGGCCGTTTCGCTACCGTCACATGGGAGTAAGGTGAAAAATGTATTCACTGTTCATTACTTTTTTGTTATTCAATAGTTCTTGTAGTAGTGGAACGGCCAAGCCACATATTTTGTAGAGTTTGTGAAGTTAGGGCTTGTAGAGTAAGTGCATGTAGAGTTATAAGCTTGGCTCTACATGAGATCTGATAACTTTTTGATGTCTTGGCGGCAAAATTTTACATAGAAATGTTTTTGGTGGGATTATTATTTATCTTCCACCATCGCAACTCTCGCCATCGACGGGGAGTCCATCCTCACACATAGAAACCAGAATTGTTTCGAACTGTGCGGTCTCAAAAAAGTTTTCTTCCGAGGACACTTCGATTGTGTAATGAGCTCCCCGCCGTGGTATTCCAATGGAGTTCAGCATGGATGGTAACAGCTTACCATCAGGTGAGCCGTATGCTCGTCGTGAAAAGCTGATAAACAGGCAAACATTGATTTTATATATGGATAAGTATGTGGGATGCTATTTACGTATGTTGACATGTATGTTGCTCCGTCGCATCTCCATGGTACATCGACCGAGGCCGGCGCAGCTGCCAACAACGCAAAGAACCTAGAACGGCGCAAAGTGGGTTATAGAACACGATTTGGACCCTGGAGTCAGCAAGTCCACTGCCTCTTTAGAGAAATCTCTAAGGGGTTAGTGGACGCCATGTGGGACCCCGCAGAGCTGGCGGCTACTAAGCCCAAAGAATAAGGTCTCGTAATCCAGCGAGACAATGCCGCCGGCATCCTAGGTAACTGATGCCATCACGGGATGAGTTAGGGGAGGTTTCTTTTTTGTAATTTAGTTTTGAGTTTAATTTATTATTAGTTTTAATTAGACTTCAGATAATAAACAAAGTGTAACAGATTTGGATGCTAAATCGTTGAACGATTTGTTCAGAATCGCCTACTGGATCGATTCAGAAAACGATTCTGAACAAACCGTTTAACGGTTTAGCGACTTACCCCTTTACTCATAAAACGTAATTTAACTAATACGCTGATTAAGTGGTCATCTAAATAACGTCACATTGTTTGACAATGACAGCAAGGTGACGTTATTTATTTTACCATTTATTCAGTAGATTAAGTTAAATAGCGTTTATGAGTAAGGCCACACATTGTTTAGTCACATTGTATTATGTTAATTTAGTTTTCTTACATTAAATATGATTTATCTTATTAATCTTCCTTTCTGAAACGTTGTTTTTGCAATATCGAGTATAAGAAATAAGTCTAACCGCTCAGCTTAACTTTCATTCAACGCGTAAATTTCTTATCTCTCTTCTTCAGTTAACAACTTAAGGTCTTAACAAGTTATTAACAAAGTTTCTCTGATAAGTAGACTTCTAAAGCTTTTCTGTTTCAGAATATTACTTTTTGTAGTTTGTAAGCACGAATAATAGAAATAAGGCGATAACAGCTCAGTGGTACCAATGCCGTGGCAGTGGTCGTGAGTTCAAATCCTAAATAATTTTATATTTAGGAAAGCATGTCGGTAGATACTTATAGCTCGAGCACCCTCATAGCTAGCTAGTTGGTAATCGCCCAGTCCAATACCAACCAGTGTTTTCTGGTAGTTACATGTCTTCTTGTCTAGTCAAGTCTCTTCTTCTAATTTTATGTATTATTTTGGCCATATGATGACTAAGCTAGTTATAGCAAAATGTCTAAAATTTTACCATGTTTATTACATGAACAAACCCGAACAAACGTATAAAGAATGTTCAACGGCTAAGTCACACAACATTTACTATAATAATAAAGAAATCGCAGTAAGGAACCTTAGATTTGGCACGACTTTGTCTAGATTTCATTACTTTTTAGAGATAAACAAGCAGCTCCATCGAGACTTGGCTAGTTTTTTACAGAATGTTTTTGTTGGGATTTCACTTCTTTTTGTAGAACATGAAGCGGCCCACCAAGTGGAATATTTTTTGTAAAGGCGGTATGTCGATCTCTAATAGTTTGGTTGGGCTCTTGTGTTTTCTAATCAAGGTCACCAGGTACTCCAGATCTTCGATTATCCTAGTTTTTATAGTTTTCCCTTTATGTGGCCATTAAATCCTAACTCTGTACCAAATTTCAGCTCTCTGAGTTTATGGGAAGTACTAGTTCTATTTTGATGATCATGAGTGAGTGAGTGTCATAAATGCGAAACTTTGCTTTCGCTTAAACTTCGGAACTAAATGACCTACAGACTTGAAATTTTGGATTTTATTATATTTTATAATATTATTATATATATTTTATATATATATTTTATTATACATATGTTATTATAGCTTACTGGATGACGAAAATTTCTGCGTTCTGGTCTTATCCAGAGGTTCTCAAATAGGGGCCTGAAAATGCGGCGAAATGGTTCCAGTAAAGGATGGTACGGCAGTGTTTGCTTCGCGCTCGACTTGATGGGGGCACTGCTGTGCCCCCCGATAAATATAGGCCTGCCTATATTATAATTCAGTTTACTGTGAAGTCCAAGAATATACAAAACACTCAACAATTGATATAATGAATGGTTCAAAATTAGAATTCATCTCGAAATAATTGAGGAAATAAAATAGGTACTGTGAATTGAATACAATTTGATTTAGTTGCAAGGAAGGGCTGTATAATGGTTATAACAAGCATTTTGGGCTGATTTATACGCAGTAATATTTATGAATCTATTTAAAAATTACCCAAGGATATTGTTGAGGTAAAATACTCCTTATACTCCGTCGTGACTCCTCAGTTTGAATTTGTGAGTGATAATATAGCATCCTAATGATATGCATGTTATCAGAACAATTACCAGTATTACATATTCAGTACTCATTTCCAATCGCTTCTCATATAAATATTTATCAATATTGTAAAATATAAAACAATACAAAATAAAATTCACGGGGAAAATAGGCATACGTAAACGTATGCGTAAGAAAACATTGTAAAATAACCATAATAAATATTTTGACATAATCATCGAATAATGATGGACATGATCGTGAAAGTTTTTGTTTTAATTTTTACAGTTGATGACAATGGTTATGATTTATCGAATTACAGTCTTCTTAAAAGAAGGACATATATTAAGACGTAATACCATTTAAATTATGCTATAAATACAGCTTATTTAATTAAGTAAATACTTTAATATTATGTGCCAATAAATTTAAAAAATATGATTTGTAATTTCTAGACACGTTTCTAGACGACTATAACTTATTTCTAGAGTAGAAATTCTGTCAAAAATGGCATCTGTACTCGACATTATGAAGGAGGCGGTACGAAAGTGTTTCGTGCTGGTATCTGGTGCTCTTTACCTGCTTTAAAATTTAATTAATTTCTCAAGATCAATAAATTGTACCAAGTTTGCTCGTTCTAACAATAGATATAATGTCTGGTGTTTATTGAAATAAGCTGAAGCCTGGCCCAAATATAATCTTATTTATGCTTTCTTTCAATCAAAATTGTAGTTGAAATAATAAACCCGTTGCCACGGGTTAAGCTATTAATAGAATGGAATAACTCTAAAAAATCAGTGGAATACGCAGTACTTTGTTGCTTAACAGTTCCTGGAATTTTTTTTTGGTAGTTACAGGACGCGCGGCCCATCACTGAGCCATCACTGATCACTTGAATTCCAGGAACTGCTCAAAAGAGTATCACTCGTTTAACAAATTTATACATTTACATAGGGACTTTTTGGCGGGAACTTGCAGAGTGACATTGCGTTTTCATTTTTATTTTCATAAATTCGTGTATTTTGAGTTTTATTGCATATTATCGGTGGTATTTTATCCAATAAAGATCAATCCATGTGCACTAGTGAAGTGAAATGAAATGAATTATGTGTATCGTGACTTTACAAGTTGTCTCAAAAAGTCCGTGAAAAGTGTTAGTACAATGACCACCATTTTACTAAAACATGTCTGGATGCTGACTGATCATACGGACTATGTGAAAGTGAATGTGCGGACTATATTAAAGTGATATTATAAATAAAATGTATGCGACTGAAGGACTTGTATCCATGATCATAAACCAATAAAAAAAAGCATATACATAAATCTAAATAGATAACGCAAGTCCCTCCATCCGTATGAAAACCAAGCGTGCCACTTTTTTCCTACCTACCATAATGTCACAAGAGCGCTTTAGTTTGGCTGATATTAGAGCTATAACGTGAAAATGAAGCGATCCTAATTGTCAGCTAAAGACATCCCTCGCTACACATCTCTGGTGGACATACAACCTTATGCCAGTTCCCTGTCCGCGCGAAACAGTTTCAAAAGATGAGCATTGCTCTCCCTTTTGGCACAGCTTTTGGCACGCGAAGTACATACACTCGCCTCATCTATTAAGATTTATATCTGTGGATAAAAAGTATTGCATAGATTGAAGATATGCGAAGATGGAACGTCAAAAAGGCAAACTTTATACTTATATCTGTCTCGATATTTTTCATACGATTACTCCATAAGATAAAAAAGGAAAGAGATATAGTTGCGTGTTTCTGTTTATACCGTCCTGTACAAAATTTGAGTTGTCAGTGGTTACTTTTCCTTCCATTATGCTACCAAATTGAATAGGTCTAAAAGTGAACTATGGTGTTAGGCCTTAGATGTTGTTTTTATTTTAGTTGTATTTTATTGTAATACAGCAGACGGACGACGACGCCGCGAAGATTCAAAATATTTATTGTTTATTTAGCTTCAAAATTGTGAAAAGCTACTAAATTGTGATCTGTGATAAACACAAATATGGTGTGTGTTGTAATCGTGTGCAAATCTCATTCCTACCGAAAGGAAAATGACAGATGACAGACCTTATCTAACCATAGCTGAAAAGTCACACGGCGCTAAATCAAAATGGCGTCATCATGCGTTTCGTTTTTGCACGATATTCCTTGTAAAATGTATAATTGCAAGTTTTTTTATACACATAAAATGGGTTTGGATAAAAAATAAACTATTAATTTGAATTAAATAGATTTTCAACATAAATACATTCAAAACTCATCTCATTTGGCTGTATCGACTAAACTTTTGCCTAAAGAAACGCAACTGTATATCAAAAGTCGCAAGATGATGTAAGAAGTCTTTCAGTGAAGTCCTTTTTTTAAGCAATAGTATTTTTTTCATAATTTTCGATAGTTAAATAATAGAAGATTGTTAATAAAATCACTATGTTGCGTCGTTTCGTTATGAAATGGCTGGCGAGAGCTAGGCTGCGGTAATTCCTGTAGAGCCAGAGTCGGCGCATAAATGAATTTATATAAAAAAACTCATACAAAACCATGAATATCTCTGAAACCATGATTTTGCTTCAAGTTTTGGGGGAACCAAGTTGAAGGCCTTCCCCCCGCCTTCCCTATGTTGCGTTCAGTCATTGAAAGTACAATCAATGTTAAAAGTGTCTTAATTTTAAGATTAAATTGTTTATTCTAGATTCCCCAATGACGGTGGGTTAGAGAGAGTGAGCAAGCACATAACGCTTCAATCAGGCGACGCTTTGAAAATTGCTTGGGAATAGATTCCAGCTGAAAACGTGAGGCATATGATCGAGAGCATGCATTCCAGTCTTCAGAAGTGCATAGCTAAAAGAGAAGTGAAGATTTTTTAGTTTTTAGTCGCTTTTCGTTGTTTGTGTTTTTGTCATTTTTATTTAAATATAAATTAACATGTTTATTGATAATTTATTTAAACAATAACTGCCTAAACGGTACACAAAAACATTGTTTTATGTTTAATTTAATAATAAACGTGTAAATGATTGTTATTTTATTTTAAAACCTTATCTGTAAACTGTCTATAGTATAAGTACGTACTTGAAGAAAGTATGTACCTATTCATTTTTGAATGGGAGCTGGCATAGCCACCCGCCGCCATTTACAATTATTAGAAACTAGCTATCCCCCGCGGTTTCACCCACGTTTCCGGGATTAAAAGCCTATGTCCTTCTCCATATCATAGGCTATCTGCATGCCAAATTTCATGATGATCCGTTGAGAAATAATATTTTAGATAACTTCTAGAGTTGAGTAGTTGAGGCGTGAAGGCGTAACAAACAAACTCACTTTCGCATTTATAATATTATAGTGAGGATTAACTTATTACGTGGTTGATTTAAATATTTATTAGAGTAGAGTAAAACCAAGGAGCACGAAAACAATAGGATAAACTTTATGTGACGGGACATTGGTCTTTGTGTTCAATTCTTTTTTACAGATAGTAGATGATCTAAGGAGTCTTTCAGCGAAGTAATTTCTTGAAGCAACCTCATAGTTTTTGAGATATAAATTATTGAAGTGTGTTAATAAAATCATAATCTTGCGACTTTTGATATACAGTTGCGTTTCTTTAGGCAAAAGTTTAGTCGATACAGCCAAATGAGATGAGTTTTGAATGTATTTATGTTGAAAATCTATTTAATTCAAATTAATAGTTTATTTTTTATCCAAACCCATTTTATGTGTATAAAAAAACTTGCAATTATACATTTTACAAGGAATATCGTGCAAAAACGAAACGCATGATGACGCCATTTTGATTTAGCGCCGTGTGACTTTTCAGCTATGGTTAGATAAGGTCTGTCATCTGTCAAAACCGATTTCTGTACTGGTAGGTTCAAACGGTTCAAAACCCGACTCAGCGCACCCTTTCTATTTTTTTATTTAAACCAAATTTTGTCGATATCGATATTCTTGTATTCACAACCCTATTGTAAATTTACTTGATCAACAAAGTCATGCAACAGTGTACGCACGGCTACAGATCAAGCTATACATTTCCAATATAAGCTGACCTCTCATTGCAGGGAAATCCTATACAATGCGAGATCAGCTTATACTGGAAATGTATAGCTTGATGTGTTGCCGTGTGTACAACCTTACTATTTTAGGATATGATAAATATATAACTGTCTCTTTTTGGCACAACGAATCCCGATAAGAGTAATGAGTACAGCTATTCAAAAGTCGCTTCATTTATTGGAGCTCCTTCTACGCATATCCAATTTCTTTGAGGTATTGTCCATGTATTGTCAAATTCAAATGTGTCAAAAACTTTATTGCGTCAGCTCCTCAGCCATGTCTTGTATATATTTTGTAATTTTTTCTTGGTCTGATATTTTGGATTGAAATTATTGTGCGTTTTATTTATGTCAGTTAATAATTTTGTGGTTTCAATAGACGAATAAAATATTAAAATATCATGGAAAGCCCCAATTATGTAGGAGTGATTCTTATTTTTGTAATAAGCATTACAATTGTATGTTATTTTATTAGACGTAAATATTCTTTTAGCAGAAATGATCCGGATTAATTTGATAATGATTATAACAATCCTGATTTTTATTTAAGTTACGTTTAAGAAATCTATACAATTTGGACAAAGATTTTTATTGCACTAACAAGACCTTGAAGCACGTTTCTCATAAAGTCTCTCAGGTCAGGCTTTATGTTTGAATATAATGTAAGCTAAAGTGGTAATGATCATGCAGTTCCTCGAAATACTAATATCCAATGAGATATATAAAACCTATTAAAGCAATTGTTTAGAAAGCCCTATTAGAAGATTCATTGACGAACACCTACTGAAAATACGATGGAAAGTGGGAACTGGAATGTCGCTGTTGTTTGGAAACCAATAAAGGTTGTAGGGATTTTTATTATTATTTTTGCTTATTATAAGCTATTTATTAGCTTATAAACATTACTAGCTGTCTCCTGCAGTTCCAGTAGCCTATAGCACTGTGGGACGGTGCAGCTTTCTATCAGTGAAGATTTTTATAATCGGACTGGTAGTTTCAGACGTTAGCATGTTCAAACAAACAAACTCGTCAGATTTATTATATTATGTACTTGGGTGACCGAGCTTAGCTTAAAATCTCGGAAAAACACGTTTTCTTAGAGATGAGACCTAGCTAGATCGATTTTTCACCCCCAAAACCATATAGCAAATTTCATCTTAATTCTTAGAGCCGTTTTCGAGATCTCAAAACATAATATAATACAAATATTGCTCGTTCTATAGTATAGGATCCCACCAAAAATATTATTATGTAAAATGTTGCCAAAAAATGGCTCGCACTGTCAAAAAGTTAACAGATTTCATGTAGAGCCAAGCTTACTTCTACATGCACTTACTCTACAAGCCCTAACTTCACAAACTCACCTTAGTCAAAATATGTGGCTTGGCCGTTTCGATACCGTCACATGGGAGTAAGGTGAAAAATGTATTCACTGTACATAACTTTTTTTGTTATACAATAGTTCTTGTAGTAGTGAAACCGCCAAGCCACATATTTTGACTACGGTGTATAGAGTTTGTGAAGAAGTTTCCGCTACTTTGTGTAAAATACAGTTTTCTTTATCTATGGAAATATAAATAAAGTTTCTTTGTACCATAGAGGTAACTCCCCGCGTAGCTGTTTCCGTAACGGCAGCTTGTTGTCTTCTTTATTCTTCATAACACTATCATTTGCATGTGAATGGGGCGAGTGTCCAGGGGGTTTATTACAGAGCACCTTAACTCTGTGCTATAGTTTTTCACGATGTTTTCCATTAGGGTGCCCACACACGAGCGATAATCACTCGGCGACTATCGTCCATTTTACCCTTTCATTACCAATGTCACTTGTAGGTGACAGAAGTTTACTAATTTTCTTTCTACCACACGAATGTTTAAGAAAAACATAAATTTCAAATTCATGAAAATAGTTTTATCGTTATATTTCGTACATTGAAAATAATTCAACTCGGGAACGAAAAATGAGAGCTAGTTAGTGATGAGCTTGGATAATTTCACACACGGTCCAGATGGCCGAACCCAAACTAAATAGATCTTGTACTATGAAAACCAGACAACTATTACATAAGAATTTACAAAGTAGTATTCATCTCTATTATCGTACCTACATGAATATTTTACTCCACATAGCATATCAAGTTTCATTCGCGGAAAACGAATTTTGTGATACGAATATTTTTACAACATTTATAGCCATTTATTGGAAATAAAACTTACAATTTGACTTCATACTACGATTTAGGCATACCTCACTATTTAATCTATTATATAAATCGACTTCAAATAAGAAGGATGATTTGGAGTCGAACGAACTTTTCATACATTTTGAACGTGCAGCGTTGGCACTTTTGTATGAAAAGTTAAATTTTTTCCTCGAGATTTCTGTGTTGGTCCCATTGTAAAAGTTGATCATAATGATGAGTACATTAACCTCTGAAATTTTGGCTAGACGATGCAAAGTAACCCTATATGAGACCATGCATATTACAAAAAATGTCGGATTGGACACGTGCATACATTTTATTTCTTGTGTCTCATGAGAAATGTCTCATTCGGTCGCATTAGTTGTTATATGAGACCATACATATTATAAGATATGTTTTCTTATGTCGGATCAGGTGGCCTACTACCACAAGCTCTTAAGGCCGGGTCTACGCTCAAATCTCAAAAATGGGTTTCTTTGAGAGTCGAGTATGACGTAACGCAATGAAATACCTAACACAAAAAAATACTGTGGATAGAAGAGGGTTTTGAGAAAAATGTTAACCGAATAGAATATTAAAAAGTGCTTTGATATTCCCAATAAAAAAATCCTAAGTTACGTCTAAAAAAATCTTTAGCGTCGAAATTCTCCGTATTTTCAGCGATGACAACAATTTTATTTTTAAGAATATATAAGATACAGAATTATATTAGAATGTTAACCGGACACTTATTCAATTTAATGCGTATATTCTGTATAATCTAAAGAAAACCCGTAAATAACAGTCCATTTCATAGAGTCGACACATTTATGATTTACCATTTTCAACCCTATTCCAGTGAAGAACGAGTCCTGTCAAAATCGTAGTCAGTCCGCGCCTTAAAACAAGGTTAAAATAACCTTATTTGTCTTTTATCCCGTTTTGACGCCGGATGTCAAAGAAAGACAAAAGTCAAATAAGGGTTATTTTAACCTGTGGTTCGCCTTCAGACACGGCCATACATTTTACAAAACATTTCTCATAAGACACAAGAAATTATCTTACAATGTACAATAGGCCTTAATAATACATTTGTCATGACAAGAAATTTTCTTATAATTTCTTGTAAAGTAGGCCTATAAGTACTGCGTTATAGATATAGATTGTTGAAAATAATTATAGTAATGGGATTTGGCGTTTCAGATAAATCGAATAATACACTTCCCTAATACCTACAGATAAAAATGTAAAAGAGGCCTTTGTCATTGTACACCCAGTTCTACTTTACTTGGAAAATATATATTAAGCTTTTTGTGACATTTTCTTTGATATCGTTTTCGTTTCCCATTACTCTTATTGAAGTCCCCATGCCCCATGGAAAACGTGATATTTTATATATTTCCTATAAAACAATCTGATTTTATTTGAGACGCTTGAGTTGATAGGCTATGTAAAGTATTATAATTCATTTATGTATGTATTACGAAGGTGATTTTACCTGTAATGGAAAGCAATAGGTCTATATATATACTCAGAATATATAATATACTCAGAACTCCACAACTCTCACTGTGGGTTCGGCGCCTAAACCTATGTTACCGGAGACATCCATTATGTCTCCGGAAAAACACATCGTATCTATGTAAGTTTTAGTCGATTTCTATTCGTGAAAAACGATGACCCAAAGATCCATTGTTTATTAATACATTTCTGCATCAGTTCTCGAGCTCGTCAAATTAATCAAACATCATCATTGGCAGGAGTTTGATAACAAGTATACATAATTTATAAACAGCTTTATTTACATGTAGGTACGAACTCTTTAAATATGCTAAACTCTTTCTTCCATTTTGCCTTTTCCTCAGCAGTTAGAGGAAAAAGTCAAATGGAAGAATGAAACAGTCTGACAAATATCTACGTGTGAACAAATTCTCAGTAAAATATTTACATAAAAAATTTCAATAAGTCAAATATTTCCATCGTACCGTTTATTCCCGCACATATCGGGATTTTGTATCGCGAGTCTATTTTTTGCTATCCTTTGGGAGCATGTAATATTACGTTCGAAACCGACTCGGGTTATAAAAACATGGAGATATGTTGCTGATAACGAGCTTTTGAGCTGCCAGTTGGAGGCTACGCGTATGTGTCACAAAGTTGACCATTAATAGAGTTGGCTTGGACCAAACTGTCTGACTGACCCCAACCTAATGTTGCATATTATTATGTGACATTATACCTACTCTATATAATTTTCATATTACAGAATTTCAATAAGATCTTACGTTTGTGTTGAGATTAAAGCAATTTATTGCACCTGGACCTACCTATAAAATAAATAAATAAATATCCTGGGACATTCCTCACACACGGTCATCTGATACCAGATAACTGATATAATTACATATACTACTTTTTGTTTGTAAATACATACTTAATATACATAATTACACCCAGACTCAGGACATACAGACATGTTCATGCACACAAATGCATGTCCTGCGTGGGAATCGAACCCGCGACCTGCGGCGCGTAAGGTGAACCTTAACCAACTGCGCCAACTGGCCCGTCAAACCTATGATATACCTAAGGTTTATTCCTGTTTAAAAAAATATGCTTGACTTTTCGTTCTACTATATAAGAGCTTAAAAGTATCTAATCAAGCTAACTTTCGATTGTAAACACACACTCATTGATGTAATGATAGTTTATATAGTCTAAATGAAACTTGACATACCTAGGTATATACTTTTTTATGATCTGTGTATATAAAGTGAATTTCCGCAATAAATCTTGAGAAATGAGTTTGGGAACAACTTTTGATGTAACAGAAACTCAAATATTAAGATTGGTTGGAATAATTAAAATTTGTTGCGGCCAGTTGTATTTCACAATTATACAATACTTCATATCAAGCTAGGGGATTCATAATGTCCGTATGTCTATCCCAGCTATTTAGTCTGAGACATTCATATAAAAACAAAGTTCACCATATATATAATATGTATATACATATATACAAATCTGTGCCGCCCACAAAGTTAAGAAATAAAATGTTTCGAGGCATTTTAGGTATATCCATATCGCGTAGGGTATCGTTGAAAAGGTCATTTTAAAATTAAAAGTTGTATAAATTGTTAGAAAATATGCTAATCAATAGGTTTCTTGATCCCAGGTGAAACCGCGGGGTGAAACTAGTAAGAAATACGTATAAATTCATATATAAAATGAGTAATTTTATATGTCGGTCCGTATTCAATAGCTTTTTATCCAAAATCTTTACAAATAAGCTCTCCCCTCAGGTGAAATTTTACTAGTCACACCCACGCACGTTTCAGTATAGCCTGTGTATCTCAAAGTTTATGATCTTGCCCCTTAATAAAGTGTAATAAGGGTTATATTGTCTGATAAAAGAGGGTACGAATATAAGAGGAACAATGTTTAAGGAACTCGTGTTAGAAAGATTTAGGTGGGGACTAGGTACATTGTACAGTGTAGGTACGTTTCGTTACATTTATATTTTTTTTATGATATTATCTTGAGTGAATGTTGGTTGTCGGATGGTTGCCCAATTCCACAAATCCCAGGCTACAATTCTTTTAATTCAAATAAATATATAAATAAAAGCGGTGGTGTTGTCGCCTACGTTAAAAATATTTGGATAGCTGACGTTAAGGAATCGCTTTGCGAGGACTGTAACTGTCTAGAAATTTATCTAAATAACAATTTTCTCATTTTGGGCATATACCGTTCTCCTTCTTTTACTAACACCGATAACTTTATTGGGTCTTTGCATAAAGTACTACTTGGAGCTGGTCCTAACAAGAATATAATACTCGTTGGAGATATAAATATTGATTTATGTGCTAATTTTCAGGGTGATTCCTGCAGTGACTATTTGAACATGTTGTATGAACAAAAACTACTTCCAGCTATTACTAGACCGACTAGAGGAGAGGCATGTTTAGACCACATCTTTATAAATAATACAACAAATGCTCTAGGCCTGGTTTGCTCCTCCGACATCACTGATCACGATAAATGTGTTCTTGGGATGTCAACACGACGTCCAATTTCACGCTGTAAACGTACTCGCTCCAAATTAGACACTGTTGCTGTATTGGAGCACTTGTGTTCACTGGACTGGTCTCTAGTCACTGACACTCAGGACGTTAACCGGGCTGTAACAGTGTTTAATGAATACATTAATGACGCGATTATTAAGTACACACAAGAAATTGTTTTAAGTCGATCTAAATTCAACCTTATGCCATGGATTACACCCGGTTTAATGAAATGCCAGAGAAACAGAGATAGGTTACACCTAGTAGCTAAGAAAAATCCAACCAACGAAATCGCTCAAATAACCTATAAAAGATATCGTAACTTCCTTAACTCTCTGTTACACAAACTCAAATCGGACTATGACAGTGAAGGTCTAGCTAGAAACAAAAATAACCCAAGAAAACTCTGGTCAACTATTAAAGACATGTGCTCCTTGAATAAAAAACATAGTGACCAAGCCGAATTAATAAAAACAAAATCAGATGTCAACTCATCCTTAAATCATTGCAACAAGTTTTTTGCTGATGTTGGTAGATCACTTGCATCTGTCACCCTGGAAAAATTATCATCCACCCAACAATCTTTAGCAGACGCTGTCAATTCGACTAAATCAACCTCTGATTCATTCTTCATGTCCCCAACTGATGATTATGAAGTTAGCAACTTTATATCCGACCTGAAGCCGGGTAGTGCCCCGGGATATGATAATTGTACCTCTTCATTGATTAAACAACTAAAACACATTATAACTAAGCCACTCACGCATATTTTTAATCTGAGTTTATCTTCAGGGGTCTTTCCTGAGTGCTGGAAGGTAGCAATGGTCGTACCAATTCATAAAAATGGCGATAAAAATATGCCATGCAACTATCGTCCAATATCTCTGCTCTGTATTTTCTCCAAAATTTTAGAAAAAATTGTGAACAAAAGGCTCGTTAATTATCTGGAAAAAAATAACCTGCTTCCAGAACGACAATATGGTTTCAGGCAGGGCCAATCTTCGGAAGACGCAATGCTATTGCTAACTAACTTTGTTTCAACCGCGCTGGATGCGAATCAAAACTGTATCGGGGTATTCCTTGATCTTGCTCGAGCTTTTGACACAGTATCTCTTCCGATTCTTCTCCGAAAACTAAACTTTTTTGGCATTAGAGGGATAGCACATGACTGGTTTAGTAGTTACCTCTTAAACAGACAACAGAAGTGTAAAGTGGGAGAGAGTAGGAGCGATCAGCTCCCGGTTAACTTTGGGGTACCGCAAGGAAGCATCTTGGGCCCTACGCTGTTCATAATGTATATGGGTGACCTACTCGATCTTCAACTGAATGGTGCAGAGATTATTTGCTATGCAGATGACACAGCCATTTTGTTCCAAGGTTCATCCTGGGACAGAGTATTTGAGGCAGCGGAAAAGGGTATTTTGAGCGTTGGTAATTGGCTTCAAAACAATTTATTGACCTTGAACCATTCAAAGACCCAATACATTTGTTTTCACAAGACAAGTGTGTCGCAGCCGCCAAACGGCAAAACTCTTAAGCTGAATTCTTGCAGTAGACAACTCAAAACATCCTCACCATGCATCTGCGATTGTATTACTCGCACATCTAGCACTAAGTACCTTGGTGTCATCGTGGATGAAAATTTGTCTTTTAAACATCACATAGCCCAACTTGCAAAGCGCATTCGTAAGTCAATCCACATCATGAAATGTCTTCAGCACTCCGCCGACACACAGACTCTTAATCTTGTTTATAAGGCCATATGTCAATCTGCTTTACTGTATTGTATCACTGCATGGGGCGGCGCTGCTAAGTCTAATATGATTTGCTTGGAAAGAGCCCAACGAGCCGTACTTAAAGTGATGCTACGGAAACCCTATAGATATAGTACGGACGAACTGTATGCAGAGTGCAAACTCCTACGCGTACGGCAACTCTTCATACTGAGAACTGCCTTAAAAATACACAAAGCTGTTATAACCTCCCCAAACTATGACTATCTTAAAGAACGCAGAGTCTATAGAGTACCTGTTCCCATGGTCCATTCTGTTTTTGCCAAGCGTTTTCCCAAATTTCTGCATCCATTCACGTATAACATAACATGCTTTAAAGTTCCTAACGTTTTAAAACTCTCAACACTAAAGGCTAAACAGGAAATCGAACGCTGGTTGCAGGGACTTAATTATCTTCAAACTGAAAATATCTTGTCGACAGGGATTTAAAATCTTCAGTTAAATGTACACACCTCACTTTAACATACACACACTCCCCTCTTACATACATATACACACCCCCACACACTCACACAGACTTACACTTACACAAAAATGCGGCCATATATATATATATAAATATTTATTTGTAGGATAAGTAATTTTAGTAACCTTTTATATAATTTGTTTTACTGTAATTGTTTATCGAACTGTATGAATGATTAATCAAGCTTGGTAACTGTGTAATGGTCTCCTGCGATACAAGCTGCGCTTAGTGCAGGGACCGTAGTAATTTTAGTGTTATGTGTAAATGTATATTGGTAAATAAATAAATTATTATTATTATTATTATTATTTAATTTGAGAGACAAAATACTTTTCTAATAAATTGGATAAACCTTTCCCATACATCATTTGATTCTTTTTAGGGTTCCGTACCTCAAGAGGTAAAAACAGGAACCCTTATTAGATCACTCTCTTGTCCGTCTGTCTGTCCGTGTGTCACCACCGATTTTCTCAGGAACGGGTGGACCTAGCAAATTGAAATTTATACCAGATACTGAGGTCTATAGTCCCTATTAGGTGTCTATAAATCAAGGTACTGAGTCAACACGATAAAAAGGTATGGGAAAATATAGATTTTCACGTAGACTTGTGAGTAAACTTTTAAATTTTGCGCCTACTATTCATTTTGAGTAGTTAGTAGTAGTCAGTTTGAGTAAGGTTACATTATTATTATTATTATTGTACGGTACCCTCCAAGTGCGATTCTGACTCGTACTTGGCCGGTTTTTATTTTTATCGAAACTCGATGCAGGATCCTTCAAGTCGTCTAAGATTCAAGGCAAGTATACTACAGTACGGCCGCCGATAGAATGCGTTTCTGACACCTATTGATATTGGGCTATTCTCTAAAATGGCTCATTCTATTACAATGGGACTTTCACAGACATGTTCAGTTTTTTTTTAGGCATCAATGTCAATATTAACAGGTGTCAGAAATGGATTATCTCGACAGGCGCACTGTATTCGCAAGAGATCAAAAAAGACCTTGGGATCAAAAAGTTTGGGAACCATAAGATTAATAATTCTTTAAATTTTGTAAGACGGGATACTAATATATCAGACATTCAACCATATGACATCAAATCCACCTACGCATATTTATAATGGATTCTATGTATAGAAGCAAACATTTTGTAGGCAAGCAGCTTTTAGATTTGTATGTTTTAATTTATCTCCCTTGCCATTTTGAATATGTCGTGATTTTTCCCTCTCTGAAGTCGAAAATTTGTTGTCAGTTAAGTACAGTTACATTTCCAAATATATTCTTGGCAAGTCTTGTTTAATCAAATCTATTTTAAAATGTTGAACCATTTCATGGCAGATGCCAATGAATTGCGAATCCTGTCGTATTAAAGCTTTAACTAAATCGTGAGTAATCAAGATAATCTCACTATAAATGACGTCTATCTAGCTGCTATCTAGATTATTCGTACAATAACATTTAATTCAGATCGGAGCCCTCCACACGAGCTTGCATTGTTTCTCATCCAGTCACAATGAAGGTTGGAGATTGCAATCTGTTTTATAGTAACCTTAGTTTTCTTTGGGCTGAAATAATGCTGATGCCGCAATTATGTCTATGTGAGTTCGGCTTTATGCACTAGCTGATGCACCCCGACTCCGCACGTGAAAATGTCATTACAGTCGGGGAATGATATAAGTTCTTCTACTCACTATTCCAATTATGGAGGTGCAAGGTGACACCTCCACCGCCGAGATACTTCGTAAGTGCGATGCAGGATATTGGGGTGCCATCTGTCTATCGGCGTGTGAACTTTTTTGTGTAGGTGGACGCTACATATGTTTTACCGACAGGTAAACATTGTTTTTGATATGTATAGAGCACTAGCTGTCCTGCTCGCGTTCCCGGGATAAAAAATACCTAGCCTAGATCAATTCCATACCATCTGTTATTCCAGAGGTTAGGTGTGAAAAGGTAATATACAAACAGAGTTATTTTCTTATTTTATTATGAATAATGTCAAGTGATTAACAAGAAAATCAAATCCTTCAAAATTAAATCTGATCTTTATAACTTGATTATCGACGATAGAAAATATTTGTTCGGCGAAACGAGATTGAAATTGAATGGACTTAGAATAAGGGCTCACTTTATTGAAGTCCATATTAGACATCATATGTTTATCTGCTATCTTTGTGATCAGACAGGGGCATTCAAAGTCACGCGTAATGAGTGAATGACCTTCATTCATGCTTCATACAATTTATGGATAATGGCGTCTTTCTTACTTTAAGTGGAGTTTGTTAAATTGTAAGCATGCAGTAATGACTTGAAATCTATTTCATTAAATTAAATGTTTTTATTTAGGTATATTCTGTTCGTCTCGTCTTCTATGCGTTCACGAATCGTTCATCCGATTGAGTTAAAAGTTTGCCGTTTCATCATCATCATCAGCCTATAATATCCCACTGCTGAGCACAGGCCTCCTTTCACAAATGAGGGTGAAAGGGAATGGGCAATACTCCACCACGCGTGTCCACTGCGGATCGGTGGAGGTAGGCTAGTAGTCAACCTACTGTTGGAATTTTTCAGGCCGCATAGGAGGCAGCCAACTAGCTTAAGGACTATCACAATTAAGTGATAACCGGGACCAACGGCTTTACGTGCCTTCCGAAGCACGGAAAGCACGATCTGAAATACTTACCACTAGGCGTTCATCCATCCAGGTACCGACCACGACGGTGGTAGCTTAACTTTGTTTACTGTTTACTAGGTAATAATTTATGACATTAAAAAAAATATTTAAAGAGTCATACCAACGGAAAACATTATTCCTGGCAGGCGTACAAGCGAAGAGACCTCTCGTCACCTGTCCTCATGATATCTGTCATTGTTTTAAATAACTTATAGGATACAGCTTTAGTCCCCAATAACAGATAATGTATTAACATTTCTATCACTGCTTCACCCAATCTTTTATATACCACTCTCGAAATCCCGCTTTTATTCTAAATCTTTGTATCATTTATCACTTTGCAACCGTAATCAACAAAATGAACCGAGAGTAACCATTACCCTGTTTTTTCCTAAATCCAATAAGAAATACTGTCGTCTGCGCACCGTCATTAGTTAGCACGATTTCTGAATAATAATACGACCAATTTAACAACAACTCTTTGCCATCCGAAACTGAATTCACTAAGGTAGCTTTTAGAAAGGTTGAGAGAAGCTTGGAGGGTCTTTCTCGATTGGCTTATGTGAACTGCGAAAGTTTCTTTGACTCGGCTTTTGAGGAGATCCTTAATTTCGTTTGAGTAAAATAAACAAGACAGTCTTATTGTTTAAAATGTTTAATTTAAGATAAAGGTAACTAAGAGTATTGTTAATAGGCAGTAAGGTCTGGAGACTTAATTTATGGCTATTTTAGTTTTAGTGGTCGGAAAATTCAAGATATTTTGTGTACCGATGGAATAACTACTTATTGTACCCCTTATTCATAATCGCTTTTTAACTAAATCAGTGTAATAGTGTGCCCCGTCTCACTCTTTCGATCACCAAAGTCACGTTTCAGATAAATACTTCGGAATTTTAGCTAATCAACGTTTGATAACTTTATTATGAATATGGGGATTAGTCAATACTGAGATAATAACTTTTGATATCAAATTAACTGTTCAAATTCCTTTGACTGTTTGACGATCCGCGCGGGCGGAAAACAATAGAAATCTATTGTTATTTTTTAACCGCAAGTCAAGGGATTAAACATGTTTTTTATTTTTATTTTACGAAGACAAATCATAAAACGCTATTATAAGTAACGTAAACAACGTAAGACAGCACCCTTTATTGACGAGTTGTAACGTAAATAAACCTTCGATTACAGGTTCTACTAATACTATTTTTTTAGGCGATGATAGCTCAGTGGTACTGACGTCGGATACCGAGACGAGGGTCCCGGGTTCGAATCCTACAATGAGCTTGAGCTTTCGGTGAAGGAAAACATCGTGAGGAAACCATAGCACGGTGGTAGGGTACTTTGTAGTACCCGCCTGGCTGGCTACCACCCTCAAGTTGAAAATCTGTCGCCAAGCACCTTTCGGTGTGTTCCGACAGCTGCACTTGAGAGCCAGTTCCTTCTAGGCTTTGTGTGCTTACCACCTTTGGCTGCATCATCACTTACCATGGTGAGATTGCGGTCAAACAACGGCCTATAAATAGTAAAAAAAAAAAAAAAAAACCTAGTTATCACTGCCCATTAGATGCAAATGTAATGTTTTCTTTATTTCTATCTGCCTACTTGTACATCTTTCCGATATAATAATTTGTATCTTATTATCTGCACTACACTTTTTAAAAGTCCAAACTTGTATTTCAAAATCATTAGTTCTACTGTCCCTAGAGCACATTTAAAGTTTTGTAGTGAGTGGTTTAAGTAACAAATAAATAATTTTATTATTCCAGCATGTTTCTAAGTTTACTTATCTACCGTTAGATAATCGGTATCATAATAATTAAGACTATGTGTAACATACTCATGGGATCCGTTATCCAATGTTTTTGAGTTTTCAGTAGCCATATTATCTTTTATATCTGTGATATGAACTCTTTTCAGATTTGTTTGGGTTCCAGGTTGCAAAGTTTCGTTAGAATTTTCGAATCCAGTATTATTTGGAGATATCATATTATCAATGTTTCCCCTTCTAAATATAATGCAGGGTCCATACCTGTCAAAAATAGAGTTTTGTTATAGCTACTGAATAAAATTGTTATTTCATAGAAATCACATATTAATAATATTGCTATGACGAAGTCGCGGAGGTCCTCCTAACTTTTGTAAGGAGGGGCATATAGTCATGGTTTCACACAAAGATGTTGTCCCACTACTGCGCAAGCTGTGCATGAATATGGCTATGCTAGCTGCGTGGGCCCATCTACATTTTGACTGAAACAGATATAACACGTAGCGTGCACAGCATTGAGTTGCATGGGCGATGACTTCACCTACACACGCGAGGCCACCAGGCAGATTCTCAACAAATGTCTGAAACGAAATCAACGCAGCTAACTTAAGTAGCCTATGACAAAGCCTACAGAGTAACCTTGTGCCGCGTGTATATCGTCCACAGAGTTGAGCTGCGTGGGCGACATACCACGACGAGCAGGCCACGCGTGTTGCAATGACGTCACCAACCACATAGCGTATTCGTGAGCTACAGTAGACATTATCACATACATATAATAGCGAAGCTAAGTCAACGTGCGCAGCGTGACCGTGCACCGCAGTGGGACAGCACCCTTAATCCGGGCTGCGCCTTCTGTACGAAGTACTATTTATTATTCGGAGGTAAGAAAAAAATGAAGCGCTCGTGGTGTAGCATGATTAGCCGTTCTTAATCGATCGGCAAAGTTAAGCTACGCCTGTCTTGGTCGGTACCTGGATGGGTGACCGCCTAGTGGTATTTCAAATCGAGCGTTTCCGTGCTTCGGAAGGCACGTAAAGCCGTTGGTCCCGGTTATCACTTAATTGTGATAGTCGTTAAGCTAGTCGGATGCCTCCTAGGCGGCATGAAAAATTCCAACAGTAGGTTGACCACTAGCCTACCTCCACCGATCCGCAGTGGGCACGCATGGTGGAGTATTGCCCATTCCTTTTCACCTTCATTTGTGAAAGGAGGCCTGTGCTCAGCAGTGGGACATTATATGCTGATGATGATGAAGAAAAAAATACCTACCTGACAATATTAATTCGCTTGTTTTTTCTTTTTCTTGTAGTTGTTCCTCGGAGTAACTTATAGTTGATGCAATTCAACCTGCACTCATTGGTGAACGTCTTGCCATTGCTGCCACATACTGGCGCGTAGACCCTTTCGCAATCATCGCACCGAAGACTGTGTAGATGCGGCAGGTCATCGACACTTCTTGATGATGCATATACTATCATTAAAAGAACTGAAAAAATATAACTGTGATGAAACTAAAAATGATCATATATTAGTAAATGCAGTTGTAAATGGATTTGTATGATAACTACAAGGATGTTAAAAAAACCGGATTATTCTCGCAAAAAAAAAAACTGTGTCTCTCAAGTCGCCCACCATGCTGTATGTACAAGCCGGCACGCACAAATTCACACATTAGTCGAGCGAGAGTAAACGGCTCTGTGTAAACGGCGGCGCCGCGGCGGCAGTCTCTCGTTTCCCGCGGAATAGCCAACTAATGTGTGCGTGAGAAGTGGCCGACTCTCATAGACACAGTTTTTTGTTAGCGAGAATATGTCCGACGTAGTCTGTGGATAACTACAAAATAAACATCTATTGTACCTTGTTCAGCCTGAATAAATGGAATAACTATAGAAAGGGACAGGTCTATTGATTATCTTTAATTAATCATTATAATTAACGATCGATCAGCGAGCTATGCAAAACTGCAACGCCTCTTTTGTCTATGCCAGAAACCTTCCCTAGCCTCCGCTACTCGTAAAAGTAATAGAATAAACCGGCCAAGTGCGAGTCAGACTCGCTCACGAAGGGTTCCATACAGACATTTTTTGTATGGTGCCCCCTTTTATTTTTTAAGTAAGTGTTTGTATCTTTTTTTGCCGAGGGCAAGCTCACAAAGCCTAGAAGGATCTGGCTCTCAAGTGCAGCTGTCGGGATACATCGACAGGTGCTTGGCGACAGATTTTCAACACACGCTCATATTGAAAGCCAGCCAGGTGTGTACCTACTACAAAGTATCCTACCACCGTGCTATGGTTTCCTCACGATGTTTTTCTTCAACGAAAACTCAAGCTCATTATAGGATTCGAACCCGGGACCTTCATTTCGGCATCCGACGTCACTGACTACTGAGATATTATCGCCTTCAAAATCAGCATTACTTTGTGATAATTGATAATATCATAAAAAGGTGGTATATTTTATCAGTACATTTATTAAATTTAAATTAAGCTACCACTTACGCATGAAAATCATCTTTTTATTTTCACTGCCTAACGCAAAAATAAAAAAACAAACGGTCAGTGTTATTAGGGGCCTTAATTAAGTTTCATGGACAATTTAAAGGACATTTTATTACTGTAATAACTTTTTGTTTGGATTGCTTAATTGTACTTTAAACGCTGTTTTATATTACTACCTGTGTGTGCCTGTGACTTTGTTTGGGTATTTTATGCCTGTTGTTTTATGAAGCTGTGAAAAAAGTGTTATTAGCACGTAGGACCATAAATGGTTCCGTAGTACTTTTAATTCGAAAATGAGTTTTCGATCGCAAAGTTCGACTATAGCTGGTAATTTCAGACTTTTCAGACCTACAGTTTCAGCTGTAGGGGTTGGGGATTGAAGGAACCAACGGCTTTACGTGTCTTGCGAAGCTGAGATAGGTCACCCATCCGGATTCCGTCCTCTCCGGTGATTGCTTTACTTTGCCGATCGATTAAGAACGGATATTCAGAGCGCTTTATGTATATACTACTATAGGTCGCCCATGAGTCATAAATAAATTAAAAATGTAACTTGACACTGAAAAAAAAAAGTCCGTAAAAGAATTTATATGTCACATATGGATGTATAAAAAAATTATAAGAAAGTGAAGCACTTTATATTTCTTTTCTCTGTGTGAAACACTATATTTCCTACGTATGTGTGAGTGCGATCAGTACTGACCCAAGCAGGCACAAGTAATACAACAACTATTGAATATTCTGTGACTGAGCCTTATTGTCACTGTCGACGTCTCAATACGAAATGACAACCAATCGGCTTACTATGGTATACATGTGTGCGAGGCTTGTATTTACGAGACGGCCCGGCTTACTTGGGGTGCTTCACTTCGTATAAGGCGGCATTCCGTCCTGATTTTTATACGTCCATGGATCACCATTCACGTTACAAACATCTATTGTATCAACAATAGATGTTTGTAACGTGTGTAACTTTTTTAAATTAGAATAATGTATTAGGAATGCATTATATTTATTATATCAAAATATTAACTTTGTGTACTTCTTCCCCATATAGTCTAAAACTCCTCAGTGCGCGCAATAGCACAGAATAAATAATAGTTCTATGGCAATAGGCTTAAAAAAGGAGCGAAAGTTTTTGCTTTATGTACCTATTAATCCTACTATTTGTTTGTTTGTTTGTTACGCCTTCACGTTTCAACTACTCAACGGATCATCATGAAATTTGGCAGCCTATGGTATGGAGACGGGCATAGGCTACTTTTTTATCCCGGGAACGCGGGTGAAACCGCGGCGGACAGCTAGTATAATAATAATGTCGTGTTCTTGTTAGTCGTGACAAGGCTTGAAAAGATCCGTCAGCTCGGTAAGTGGCGCGGTACCGCAAGTTTACAACATGTCATAATTGTAATTACATTGTTCTATTTCCACGTGAATTTCATTGCTAGGTGGTACCAGGCGCTATACATATATAGCCTTCGGTGTAAGGGATAAGATATAGGTATCTGCTCATGGGTGAATAACGATGGGGGCTAATCTTGGTATGTCTGCCTACGGGGATGCCCAATCGGTGCACTAAAGCCCGGATATCTATTTTTTCTTCAGAAATAATATACCTAATAATATCTGCGCATAAAACTGTGGGTCTTCTATGTTATACTACTACTGCTTCTTCTTCCTCCTTGCCTTATCCCATTATTTGGGATCGGCTCTCCTCATTCTCATGCGCCAGGATGGTCTGACCTGGGTTGTCCGTACTGTGAGTTGGGCTAGTTCTAAGTCGCGGGTTACTGTAGACCACCATGTGGCTTTAGGTCTTCCTCTTTTCTTTTTTGAGTTCGGTAGGGCCAGAGCCTGCCGAACCACGTGGTCTTCAGGACGTCTCATTACGTGGCCATACCAACGAAGCCTACTTTCTGTAAGTTTTTCTGAGATGGTCGCGACTTTGTAACTACATCTGATGTGTTAATTTCGCACTTTATGAAGTCTGGTCACACCTGCTGCCCATCTCAGCATCTTCATCTCGGCCACGTGAAATTTTTGTTCATGCGCCTTTTTTATGGCCCAGCATTCGGCACCGTACATCATTGCAGGTCTTACAGCTGTTTTGTAAATTGTTCCCTTCACTTTGATCGGCATTCTTGTGTCGCAGAGAACACCCTAGAGAGCTCTTCATCTTTGCCAGGCAACGTTGATTCTGTGGGTGACGTCGGTTTCAATGTTACCATCAGCCGTCAGCATTGCTCCGTGATATTTGAACTGGGATATCTTTGGAATCTATAACAGTAGCAGTGTATACTGTTAGTTTAAAATAAATGTATGGTTTCTGGCTTAGCCTCATGGATAGAACGAACAGGTACAAAGAACAGAAGAAAATACACTTTCATACAAATAAACAATAAAACCATCTATAGAAATTGATATGAAGATTTTCCGATAACTTGATTGTGACTATATTTCTATCGATTTAAAGTTGTTTCACGAGAAATGAATTGCATCAAAGATCCGAGAAGTTCTTTTACCTTGGATAACGTCGTATTGACCATCATCATCAGCCTATAATGTCCCACTGCTGAGTACATGCCTCCTTTCACATACAAGGGTGAAAGGGAATGGGCAAATATTCCACCATGCATGCTTACTGCGGACTGATGGAGGTATTCTAGTGGTCAACCTACTGTTGGTGTTTTCATGTCGCCTAGGAGGCCTCCAACTAGCTTAACCAGTATCACAATTATGTGATAACCGATTAAGACTGCGTATAAAGCAAAATAACAATCGTAGAATTGAAATTTAACCAAGTAAATAGTATTTAAATGAAAAAATATTTTTATATGGGTATTTTCATTATATACGCGAGGGTTCTCTCTGAGCAAAAACATAATGGAATGAAATTTCCTCGATAGAAAAAAATCACAAAGCTACCTTTAATAATAATGAATTTTCGGTTTTATTCGTTCATGGTGTATCTAATTAAGACAAAAATTCGATAAATAATATCACTAACATATGACCTAGGGCTGTTACTAACGATTTTTTTAAATATTCTATACTTTACGAGTTATTTAGATAAAAAGCGCTTAGTTCATTTTTGTTCCGCGGAACACGCTATCTCCATCTCATCTGCACGCGAAGATTAGACATAAGTTTGTTTCATCTGACATTGCCATATTTTTCTGGCTTGGTACGCACTCTTAAGAACGGCTATTCATGACACCACGAGCGCTTCACACTATTTGACCATACTCTCACAACATTATGTGATAATGTGGCTGTGGTAAGAACACCTAAACCTAAACGATAATGCTCTCTGCTTATGACTTGGAGAGAGTAATGTTGGTTCGCGTGTTCTGCTCGATTGCAGTTATCAGTCGACGCGTGATTTATTGAACAACAGGATGTTATGGCACAGCAGTGGTGCTCAAATTATTTATTAGACGCTTTCAGACGCGTCATAAAACTACAACTAGGATTAGATTTACAACCATTTACAAATTATTATTAAATTCTTTGGTTTTGGGACACATGTAAATTAAGTTTTTTTTTTTATATATACTTTGTTTAGATTTTCAGCTTCTCTAATATAACAATGACATCAATTGTTTTTATCGGACGCGCTTCCCTCGCGAGAACCAACGGGTGAAAATGTTATGAAATCTTGTCGATGAGTCTATGAACTATAGGTCTCTCACGTGATTGCTTAGTTAACGAGAGAGACAAAGCATAGTGACAGTGGAATTATCATCGAGCTTGTAATTTTTTTTTCATGTTGGATTATATATTTTATTATATGCCTTACGGAATCATCCTCCTGTTTATAGACAACAGACAAAGAACCGATAGTAAGCTTTCAATATAAATCTAAATCCTCACTCCTACACAGAACAAAATTGTCGGACTGACACTCAATATTCCTATTCATACGTACTAGCATTTATATACTCTGAGGTACTAGTAAAAGATTTTGAATTAAATATTTTTACACATTAATCTCAAAGTTTCAACAGAATTTCAACTATATTATTCAGAAGTTATTTCATAATATAGCTCGCATTTCTATTCTCATTTTGATCACATATAATATAGTACGGTTTAATAAGGTTGTATTAGGCGGCCCACTGAACTTGATATAGGTCACATCCTGTTTGTAATGTACCTATCCTATATGTTAATTATTATGTAATAGTATTAGTTGTACGTAGTATTTATATACTCTGAGGTATTAGATACTGTAGGACAGTAGGCACACTTACGACTTGTTGTCTAGTGGACTGGAGAATTACGTCTTGTTATTGTTTTTTTTTTCAAAATAATTTCCTTGCCCGCACACAATGTTGGCATTACAGTATTTGGCCAAAATACAAAAACAACTAGCGCTATAACTAGCTACTCATTATGGCGCCATAATGATGCCATTATGATGCTATCTTTTCATACAAAACCTCTGTACTTATTAAAGCGTTGTTAAAAATTTTTCGTTAGATGTTTGAACAAATTAGTATCTTGTGCACTATATCTAGCCTTGTATCTAGGCGTAATTTAAAAAAAGTGTGAAACAAATTCAGTCAAAGCTACCGAAAAACAGCGTTTTTGCATGAACTTTGGCCATATCTAATGTACCTATAAATTGTAAAAGTAAAGAAAATATTTAGATACCAGGCTTGCAAATGTATTGGAGATTCTAAATAACTAACTTTTTTTTCACAAACTTGTAAGATTTTTTCACAAGAAGTATACTCCTGGAACAAGTTTTATGAATGCGAAATCATGAATGATGACCTAGCGAAGCGGCCGCGAGTGACAAGCGGAATTTACCGACTGATAACCGACGGCTCTGATGCTGTCTCTCTTTTTTCGCAGTCAAACATTACGTTGGATGAAACAACAAGCTTTTAGACTATGCTTGCGTTGAAGTTGCGCCGGCCGCAGAGGGCCGCCAAACAAGCGTAGCGAAATCCTAAGTCTATGATCAAAACTGTAAAATGTTACAATTTTGACACCACTGAATGTTCATTGGAACACAATTGTAATAGCAGACTTGGGCCCCTTGGTTTGTGGTGGAACTGGCCTAAAAGAGTCACTTTGCAAATTTAAACTAAGTATGTTGTATCGGACAATTAATAATGCATTGACTTCCTCATTATTGATTGAAGATCGCAGCGAAATAACATTAATGTCGTGTTAAATTCCTGCGGTGAGTAAGGTCGGTAGAGCTCCTCTGGTGCTGTGCTGGCAGCATGGAGGGTAGTGTCCCTTCCACTGCAGGCACATCGACTACTCTCTAGCTGTCCCCTCCCCTCTCCCCTCCCTCCCTTCTAGCTGTGAAAAGAGGGGATTTTTACAAGGTCAGCAACGCACAAGTGTTACCCCTGGTGCTAACGTCAATAGGCTACAGTAACCGCTTACCATCAGCATTCGCGATTTTAAGGCGATGATAGCTCAGTGGTGGTGACGTCGGATACCGATATGAAGGTCCCGGGTTCGAATCCTACAATGAGCTTGAGCTTTCGGTGAAGGAAAACATCGTGAGGATACCATAGCACGGTGGTAGGGTACTTTGTAGTACCCGCCTGGCTGGCTACCACCCTCAAGTAGAAAATCTGTCACCAAGTACTACTTGCTTACCTTCGGCCGCATCATGACTTACCATGGTGAGATTGCGGTCAAATACAGGCCTATAAAACAATAAAAAAAAAAAAAAAAAAACGCATGCGTTTTTGCTTCTTGGTTAAAATAATTGGACTGTTTTACAAAAAACTTAAATCGACTTCAAAGTACACTAAGAAGTAATCAACTCCTGATCTGATGATGGGATCAAACGGTAAGTGTACCCTTTCAAATAAAAAAAGAATTTTCCAAATCGGTTAATAAATGACCGAGTTTATAAGGTAACAAACATAAAAAAAATACAACCGAATTGAGAACCTCCTCCTTTTTTGAAGTCGGTTAAAAAGAACAACAAACGTTAATTATTTCAGCATCCTTCAGTCTACAAACCCCTTTGCAGCACAGCTTTTCCTTTAAAATTACAACGAATAATTGGAGTGCATTTTAACAAGGTATCAATTTACACGAAATTATTTCCAGTTCCGTCCGAATAAAACTTGCTTACTGAATATTATTGAACAAATATTATAGATCGAGCTATTCCCCGCGATTCCACCCGCATTCCCGGGACAGTAATAAATATCAATGTATATCTCTATGATCCACGCTAAACTTCTGCCAAAATTCATCAAAATTGGTTAGCCTGTGAATATGTAACTTTACCTCCTTGAGAGGTTGTTTGTCGAAAAATCTTTTCTTATTAGATACTAGCGACCCGCCTCGGCTTCGCACGGGTGCAATGTCGTGTGTTGTCCAACGATTTGCGCGCCCGCGCCCCTATCGACCCGCCCGTTCACGGTATCGTGAATACTGTTTCTTACTATTTATTTTTATATTGTGATATCTTGGCAGTTTTTTCCATACAAACATTAACTCCCATTTTGGCCTACTTGTGTCAGGGTTATCTGCTGCATTTTGAAAAAAAAAAAAAACACCGAAATTAAAATCAAGTTAAGTTTTTTATTATTATTAATATAGCAATGTATGTGAGCAATATATAGTTCACTATAACTTAATCGTACCCTATTGAACAAGTGTAACAATTTCAGAGGTGTAATATTTTTACCCGACTGAATTATATGAAAAAAATTATAGTTTTCTGAATTTGAGTGAAAGTCAATTTGAGACTTGTTAAATAAATGAGTAGATTGAGAGAAAATATAGGTACCTAAATTTCAAATCAATTTCTGAAAAATTGGTAAACTATTTTTGCGGCAATAAAGGAACACTCACTTATGATAATATACTCAGTAATAGTGTATCATGGGTGTAGAAGCTGTATTTAGTCCCACACACTGATCTGACCCAGTAAGAGAATTGTCGGCATTTGATGGAGCAAACAACCAATGAACGTAATTAGTGTTTATATTCTGTTTGACCAAGGCGATTGACATTTCAAAATGGCGTCGTTAGTTTCTATTTTGACCACCGGGTCAGATAAGTTTTTAGGACTATACAACTCATTACAAAATGCTCATAGTAACGTCATTCAAACGAAAATGATATATAAAATGTCATGAAATGCAATCTATGAGTGCGAGCGGAAACATTGCGCTCAGCGACCACAATGTGGTAGACTCGCTGTGAGGGAAACGCATTCGAGGCCGGAATATAGCTTCTATCGAAAACTTTCTTGCTAATTCGGCACCAAGGCGTAGTTAAAATTTTACACATTATACCGGGTGATTATGGATTACTTGGCTATTTTTTTTCCCTCGGATCAGAATCACTAATAGAACACATCCGTGCAAAAAAAAGAACCTTTTTTTTTCATAATTTTGTCGTAAGAATATCCTAAGTACTCCACATTGCTGGATAACGTTAACAAGTAGATGACCTTGAACTTCAGCTGGTAGACGTCACCGGAACATTGAAATATGCTGCGGAAATACGTGAATTCTTTCGTAACGCGCACTAGGTGGAAATTGTGTTTAATACCTACTAAAATTTCACCATATTATTTTTCCATTTTCCATTCACAAAATTAAGTAATATCAGGAATAAACTCTTCATAATGTTGTTTACATTTCGAGTATTTTGATTAATAAAAACTGTCATTTAATCGAATCTGTCATTCATTAAAATCTTCTAAAATAAATTCTATTTTTCATTTTCACTAAGGAGGAAACTTATCTTTCCTTAATTATTAACAATACATTAGGCAGCCCGCACACATCATACAATCGCCGGTCGACTTTATGTCGGAAAGAGAAGAAAACTTGAATGTCAGCTTTGTAAGCAGAAAATAGGATAGCTTTTTAAAACATTTGACTTGGTTAATAACCCTTAAACGAACCTATCCTAGAAATAAACTCTAAAATTGCCTATTTCGCAAAAAAAGTCTGATGTCAGTCGGTGGATTCAATTTTATAAGAGAATAAATTCTTTCGATTTGAGAGATTCAAATGTTCTTCGCATTTGAATTCCTTACTACCAAAGCACACGTCCTACAAAACCGCCCTAAAGGCCTCAAGTCGGACTGAGAGAGATTCAAATGTTCTTCTCATTTGAATTCCTTACTACCAAAACACTCATTTTACAAAGCCGCTCTAAAGGCCTCAAGTCGGACTGAGAGACATTCAAATGTTCTTCTCATTTGAATTCTTTACTAACAAAGCACTCGTCTTACAAAGCCGCTCTAAAGGCCTCAAATCGGAATGACAATTGGACTACCGATTGTCTGACGTGTGTAAGCGTCCTTATACGAAACCTCTCTTCCCTTTTCTTTTAATTTCATACAAAGAATACAAAAAAAAATGCTACGACGTGTTTAGGTGTGCGTTCAGCTTAATACTTCATGTCAACCTATTGGAAATAATTTCTGATTATGAAAAAAAATATTTTGAGTTGCGCACGCAGGTATTCTCTGGTTACTGGTTGCTAGGGCAACGTTTTAGAAGATCAACAGTCGTTTCTGGGTGATATTTTTAAATTTAATTGAATAATTATGGAACTCTCTGGAGTACACTATCAGTTTGATCAATGGAGGGCTTCTGCCTCACACAAGATGCCGCGCGGCACGGGCGCCCGCCACCCCACCCAACTGTGCGCTCTGTGGTTGCAGATCACTGGATGTGTTTTATTTAAAATCAAATAATAAGTTGTCAATAAACGGCAATATTCAGTTCAATGTGATTTTAAATTAGCCTTAAGTTGGCCCTAAAGTTTTAAAGTGTTACAACGATGCTTAAGTTAGAATTGTGATACGATGAGTATGTTTGTAATTGAGTTAATAAAAAAAGTGAGTTACTGTATTTTTGTGGCTTCATTTTATAAATTTTAAACGGGTAAGAATACCGAGAGTGATGTATAGGATACTTAATTTGGTTGGTGTTCGTGTTTTCGTATACATAGGCAGTATCTAACATTCTCGGTTGTTGACAGCTATGTGACGTAGCGTATTGGCGCGCGGTACGACCAACGATTTCAGTAATTTTGAGAAAACTTTGGATCGTCATAACTTTATTTTTTTCTATAAAAATTATATCTAAAAATAAAACATGTATTTTTTATTTTTTATTAATGAGTGACTCCTTTAAAATAGCTAAGTAATTCAAAATCACCCTGTATAAAGTCGGCAATATCTAATAGGCCCCTTTTGACAGCACATATACACAACGTGTCAAAAAGAGATTAGTGCGGTAAAAAGGGACACCCTCTTGTCAAAACGGGCTTCTTAGATCTTGACAACTGTAGTACACGTAGTCCGTGTAATAATTGCTATCGTGGCATAGATTGCTGAGTATAAAAATCAACACAACAACCTGAAGTTGGAAAGTTAACAAAAACTTGAGAGTTTGTTCTCTTCAAAACTGTATGTGCTGTTGTAACTGTATATCATGTTGAGATTACAACACAAGCCTATCCAGACGTAACAAAACTGGCCAATCGAAAGTCGTTCCTGCAGAATCAGGTTTCCGTATTATTTTAACTATGTCATGAACGCATCACTGAATTTTCTTTCAATATTCTGACATATATTATTATATTCATGTTTACTACAGACATACCCTTCCTTGTCTACTGAGATTTTCTAAAAAGGTTACCTTTACAGACCGTTCGGTTATAAAAGACGGCTCACTATACCTGCCAATCCCTTACGAGGCGTCAGGGACTATCTGCGGTAGGTCACGCCGCCAGAGTATCCCCTGGTACTCATTAGATCTGAGAGTTGCACCGTGATCACTCACTAACATTTCTCCAGAATGGTACCGGAGCTGTTAAAGTCATTGACCACGCGCACCCCAGTACGCTGGCGCAAGCGCAAACTTATCTTGTTGGTGCCAGCGGATTCAACACAGACTGTAGCCGACGTCATTTTATCGACGTCATTGCAACTTTCGCAAGTAGGTGTAAATATGGAACATTAAAAAATAATCTGCAAAAGCGATGACCTTACCGAGAATACGTCAACAACGAAGCGAGGTGCAAGAGATATATCGCGGGCATTATTGCCCAACGAACAATGGAACGCGTCTGCTAGGCATGATGTGCAATTACGCTGTGTAACCCGCATACCATAAGGTTTGATGTTATCTAACGTAACGGGAATCATATCTCTCGTCATCTGACGGCATGCTGGACATGGAAAAATTATGTAGGTAAGAAATTTTATTCCTTTTTCACTTGAGAAATGATAGGCTTTGACATATGGTCATGTGTTGTCTGTGCTTTTGCGGTAAATGGTTAAAAGTTCCTTTTTACCGTTTTGGTTCGGAACCCGAAAAACAATATTCCTTCTAATTCTATTCTGAAAAACCTAGTGTTGACAACATCTCTTTGATTCCACACCAATTTCATTATTTTGAAACCGATAACCTGTCCATTCCAATCGGCTTGCGTGGCTCTCGGCTCACCACATTTAGCTTTCACTCCAATTTCGCAAAACAAACACGGATTCTTAATACGCAGTCGAACGTACGCATTGCATATGCATAGAATACTGTTTCTGTTCGCTGAACGAATATCGAGTCACATTCGTTCCGACAGACGGTATTGGTTTAGCCAGTCGACGAGGTAGATTAGCTCTTTATACGCAAATATGGATGTAACACTGGATGTTATGCTTAGCGATATTCTGTGGATTAAAACTTACCTACTCAAATATCAGTACTTCACGCATTACACAGTTTTAATTGAATTTTTAATTCGAAAATCGTAATTTGTAATACGGATGTGCAACATATGGATTTCGAATTTAGTTTTTCAACATTTATCTATTTAAGAAAGGCCAAAATTTTGTTATGTTTTCCTAACATTAACAACAAATTTGAATGTTAGAAAGTAATACGAAATAAAATAATTTAAACGAAGAGCTCACTGCCAGAAGGCAACGCGTATACAAATGCTGGCGGCATTGTCACGTCGGATGGCAATGCTGAATATCTGACCAAGATTTACTCGTACCATTTATTTATTTTTATATGTACAATGGGTGAACTGAAACTGTGCTTGTGTGTACGACAGTGCACGTACTATTATGCTAAGTTTTCTGCTTTCTCTCAAATAGTATTATGTAGTTAGTTTATCTTTTTAATAAAGTATGTTTAACTAGTGGTCGATCAGTGTTTTTTTTTAATCGACTTCAATAAAAAGGAGATTATCAATTCGAAACGTATATATGTAAAATTATTGGAACTGCAAAATATTCACATATATGATGATCTATTAGGGCTTCCAAACAAATATACAAAATTTCATAGGTGTATGTATGTATGTATGTATGTTTGTCCACGCATATCTCCGAAGATATTAATCGGATTGTAGCCATTATTGGTTTACATTTACTTCAAATTAGGGACCAGTGCAAGTTTCATCGAAATCGGTTCAGTAGTTTTCAAGATATGGACAAATATGTGTGACGGCCAGGCTTATTGATACGAGCTACGGGTGTGGAGTCAAAGGAAAAACATCTCAATACCTTGGTCAAATTCTAGTGCATTTAAGAAAAACTAAAAATTATGAAATAAAAAGTAATTTAAAAAAATTAAATCGTTTTCCAAATACACTAAAAGGTATGAAATAACTCTAACCTGACACTGATTGAAGTCAGCGAAAGAGCACGACGTATTCCATTGAAAATATTTCGCTGACTTCATATTTTTATATAAAAAATATCTCTTTCTATAATCCTTTGCTACAATTTCTCTTCATGTGTTTAACATAGATTCCTCGAAGTAGGTTTCTGTTTGTTCGTTTTCGAAATCATACTTTTATTTAACATGTAAGTACTAGGATTTCGTTTCCGGGACTCGGGAATCGGGAATTCCCGGGAATTTCTTTATGAGATTTAATGCTTTAAAGCACCTGCCAATCTTTATCACAATGTTTTACGTTGAAGCACTAAGTTGTTGCATTGATTTATACAAAACATGCGAAAAAAATAAGGAGGTTCAGAATCGTGTAATTTAGAGAAAAACGCTGAATGAACGGTTTTTTGAAGAACATAAAAATGTCATTAAAATTTTGAAAAACAAAGGGAATAACCATTTTCTAAGGGGAGTTGGGCCCACTTCGAAAATGTTTGTGTCACAATGTACACAGTAAACAGTTTGTATTTTGTGACCCGGGTTTAAGAGTTTTTTTCTTTTTTCTGATGCAGAATTTAAGGTTTTAAAATTATACTACTTAGGTAGCAAACAAGCATACGGCCCGCCTGATGGTAAGCGGTTACCGCAGCCTATGGACGCTTGCATCACCAGGGGTGTTACTCGCGCGTTGCCGACCCTGCAGAAATCTCTTCACACCCTTTTTGAAGAACCCCATGCTGTACTCCATTGGGAAAACCACGGCAGGGAGCTCATTCCACAATCTGAGCGTCCGCGGAAGGAAGCTCCTTTGAGACCGCACAGTTCGAAACAATTTTGGTTCCAATATGTGGGGATGGACTCCCTGTCGATGGCGAGAGTTGCGATGGTAGAATGTAGCCGTGGGCATCATCTTAAACAATTCTTCAGAACACTGTCCGTTATACAAGCGGTAGAATACACATAAGGAGGCAAAGTCTCTCCTCAGACTGAGGGGCTCTAGACCGCTTGTGAGCTCAGGATCGTTAACAATACTAGCAGCACGTCGCTGAACCGAGTCTAAAGGCCCAAGCTGGTATCCAGGTGCCCCCGCCCACAGATGACAGCAGTACTCCATTTGAGGCCGGACTTGCGACTTATAAAGTTGCAGTCTTTGGCCCGACGTGAAGTACTGCTTCGCTTTGTTGAGCACTCCAAGCTTTTTGGATGCCAGCTTAACCTTGTCTTCTAAGTGACTACGGAACAAAACATCGCTAGAAATGTCGACGCCAAGGATCCCAATGCTTTTACTGATGTTCAAGGACGTGTTCTGGAATTGTGGAGCTACAGAAAATGGGGTTTTCTTAGCGGTGAACGCGCAGGCTTGTGTCTTAGTGGGGTTGAAATGGACTAGGTTTAGTCGACCCCAATCGGAGACACTAGAAAGTGTACTCTCGATTTCAGACAACAGCCGTTCGCGGCTTTCCTCCACCTCGGAACGAGGGATATTAGCACGGCCCGTGTAATGAGCGTCCCCTGTACTGCATAACAATGAATACCGTCAATAGACAGCATATCATTGATATGCAGTAAGAACAGCGTTGGGGACAGCACAGAGCCTTGCGGGACGCCGGCATTTATGTCCATGCTATCGGAGCAACTGCCGTCAACGACGGCTCTTATGCATCTGCTGGACAGAAAGCTGGCGACCCATTTGCATAGTCCCTCGGGAAGCCCGTATGCTGGTAACTTCGCTAGGAGACCCCGGTGCCAGACCCGATCGAACGCCTTTGCCACATCTAAGCTCACTGCCAATGCCTCACCTTGACTCTCGATGGCGAGAGACCAACGCTGTGTGAGATACACTAGAAGGTCACCAGCCGAGCGACTGTGGCGGAAGCCATATTGTCGGTCGCTCAACAAATCGTGATCCTCTAGGTATCTCAGGAGTTGCGTGTTGATCACTCGCTCCATGACTTTGGAGAGAAGGGACGTGATGGCGATAGGCCTGTAATTCGTCGGGTCCGATCTATCGCCTTTTTTGGGCACTGGGTGCACGTGGGCAGTCTTCCACGAAGACGGGACTTTCATTTTGGTGAAGGAAAGCGCGAAAAGACTCGTCAGTACAGGACACAATTCAGGAGCACACCGCTTCAACACCACTGCCGGTATACCGTCTGGCCCACTCGACTTATGGACGTCCAGAGAAAGCAATTCCCGCCGGACTTCCCGTTGGGTAATGCTGATCTCCGGCATGGAGATGTCACACCGCGGGATGGTAGGCGGTGTGGCGCCCCCGTCATCCAAAGTCGAGTTCGAGGCAAAGAGAGAGCCCAAAAGATCACCTTTCTCCTTTGCACTATGGGCTAAGTTTCCGTCCGGCTTACGCAGTGGTGGCAAGGACGACTGGCAAAAGTTTCCTTCAGCAGCTTTAGCAAGAGACCAGAAAGCGCGACTTCCAGATGGAAGGCTAGTCAGCCTCTCACCAAACCTGCCGACGAAATCGAACTTAGCCCTGGCAATCATTCGCTTACTGAACCTCGAGGCAGCGTTAAATTTGCGTTTCGCATCAGAGATGTTAGGATCCTCACTAGTTCGGGCCGTAATGCAAACAAATGGCTATTTACATAGTATGTTTTAGTAATTCAATGGTTTAGAATTAGTAAGTCGGTAATTTTGAGGTTTTTTAATGGAGGCCACTAAAAAAAACAATTTGTGTTTATTGTATTGTTCTGCGAAAGATTAAATGTATATGCTAGACTTTTTGGCGGGAACTTGCAAAGTCAAGTAGCGTTTTCGTTTTATTTCCATAAATTCCTGTATTTTGAGGTTTATGCATATTATCAGTGGTGTTTTATCCAATAAAGATCAATCTATGTGCACTAGTGAAGTGAAATGAATTGTGACTTTTCAAGTTGTCTCTAAAGGTCCGTGAGAAGTTTTAGTACAATGACAACTATTTTACTAAAATATGTCTGTTATGGACGGTGACTGATAGTGCGGACTATATGAAATGATTTATTTAGTGACTAGAACTAGAATATAACTTGACACCGGCAAAAATAAGTCCTCATAAAAAAGATTTGTTTGCCAAACTTACCTATTTAAAATATAACTCGACACTAGCAAAAATAAGTCCTCATAAAAAAGATTTGGTTGCCCAACTTACCTATTTATAATATAACTTGACACTAGCAAAAATAAGTACTCATAAAAAGGATTTGGTTGACAAACTTAAAACTAAGAAGATTTTATTTTTCGTAAAATTAAGTACTTTTTATAACTATAATATTATTGTAATACTAACATAATGTTTGTAAAATAATCATTGTCATCAAACACAATTATTATTTAATGTCAATAAAAATAAAATGTGTATTTGGCATTTCTGCTGCTTTAACCGACGAATATTATTTAATATCACTCGCGTTATCTCGTTTCATCATTACTAGCGTTATTCAACAGAAAAAGCTATATAGACCGTTTTGAACTACGATAAACCTAATTTAACACCTGGCAACATTCGATATTAATAAAACAGTGATTCGGATGGCGTACGGTTTCAAATATCTGTGGTACGGAAGGCGTACCTACAGGTGTAAAGGAATTCAAGCGAATATATTATTAATGCTGTTTTTAATCCTCGGGCTAGAAAAATATCAATATTTTGTGAATGAACATAAAAAAATAAGACTTGATTTTTGAATCATATTTGATTGAGACACGCGATGGCACAATAGTGGGCCCAAATATGGTCAAACTCCTTTTTCGAAGATAATCCAGATCAGCGTTTTTTGAAAAATCTAAAATCTCTTTTGTTATTTTTACCTATAAAATTCAAATCAAACACGTAGGTAATTTAAATAAAATATCTGTTTTATATGTCTCGGAAGCAGTTTAAACTTATCATACTGATACAAAAACATGTGATTATTAACTGAGTCTGAGGTAAATAAATAGCTAATTAAATTAAATTACGTGCTTTACTTGACTTTTGATCCGTAAAAATAACAATACCTACTGACAACTTTTCAAAATTTCCCGATTCTGTGATGTAATCATTATTTTTATTCCCGTGTCCTGGGAACGGGAAAAAGGTCGGGAAAAATGAAACCCTAGTAAGTACCTAACTTGTTTGCTTGTAACAATTCGACTAAGGTCATATAAATATGCATCGGCACGGTATTTAAGTCTTTCAGTAATTAAAACCACATTTTTCACTAGGTATTATATTTGAATTAAAGGAACGCATATTTGTTGTACAACCGGTACATATAAATATTACACGCAAGTCTTGATAAATGTACGAATAGAAACAAAGCTCACGGGCATTTTTTCAAAGTTTCTTCCGTCGGAAATATTATGCGGTGAAATAAAATAAACCCGCGCACATTCCCATTATTTTTCATTACAAAGTAAATTCCGTGTACCTACCTTTTTAGGGTTCGAACCAAAAAGTTAAATAAGGAATCCTTATGGTGCCACTCCGTCCGTCTGTCTGTCTGTCCGTCTGTCACAGCGCTATGGTCCAACAACCACTAATGCTACCTTAATTGACTTTTATAACCACCAATGCTATTAACTTTGGAATAGTTTTAAATAAGTATTGCTTTTTAATTTGCCATAAGGTTGGATTGGTTGCAGAACCGCTCGTGGTGTAGCATGATTAGCCGTACTAAATCGATCGGCAAAGTAGAGCTACCACCGTCGTGGTCGGTACCTGGATGGGTGACCGCCTAGTGGTATTTCAAATCGAACGTTTCCGTGCTTCGGAAGGCACGTAAAGCCGTTGGTTCCAGTTATCACTTAATTGTGATAGTCGTTAAGCTAGTTGGAAGCCTACTAGGCGGCTTAAAAACTCCAACAATAGATTGACCGCTAGCCTACCTCCACCTATCCGCAGTGAGCACGCGTGGTGGAGTATCTGCCCATTCCCTTTCACCCTAATTGGTGAAAAGGGGCCTGTGCTCAGCAGTGGGACATTATAGGCTGATGATGATGATGACTGAGGTTAAATCGTTCAAGTGATGACTATGTTAGGCTACTTTATATCTCAGTGAAGCGGGTGAATCCGCGGGGGAAAGCTAGATATGGAATATACATTGTTTTTTTTTTTTTTTTTTTTTATGTCAATAGGTTGACAAGCAGGCAGACGGGCCTCCTGATGGTAAGTGGTCACCGCCGCCTATGAATATTTGCAATACCAGGGGAGCCGATGTGTTGCCGACCTTGTAGAGCTCTATTTACGCCTTTTTTGAAGAACCCCATATCGTAGCGCTGAGGGAAAACCGTAACGGGGAGACATTCCACATCCTAATGGTCCGCAGTAAGAACGTCCGACTAAAACGTTGTGTGGACGATCGAGGCGGCTCGAGGATGTGAGGATGAACTCCACATCGCCGGCGAGCAGTGCGATGGTAGAAAGGTGATGAAGGCACCAGGTCAAAAAGTTCTTGCGAACACTCCCGATTATACATACGGTAGAACACACAGAGCGAGCCTATATCTCTCCGAAGGCTGAGAGGTTCTAAACCGTCAGTGAGTATGGGATCGTCAACGATACGAGTGGCCCGCCTTTGCACCGAGGCAAGTGGATCAAGCTGATAAGCGGGTGCGCCTGCCCAGAGGTGCGAGCAGTACTCCATATGCGGCCTAACCTGCGCTTTATAAAGCTGTAGCCGCTGGAGTGTCGTGAAGTACCACTTAGCGGTATTTAGCACACCCAACTTTTTTGAAGCCAGTTTGGCTTTGCTCTCCAAATGACCTCGGAACTGGACATCACTCGCAATATCGACACCAAGGATCCCGATACTCTTTGCGATGTTGAGAGGAGTGTCTTCGAATTTTGGTGCTACTACAAATGGGGTTTTTTTCGCGGAGAACGCGCAGACTTGTGTCTTCGAGGGGTTAAAACGGATTAAATTTAGTCTCCCCCATTCTGAGACCCGCTCCAACGAAGTCTCGACTTCAGACACAAGTCACATTCGACTTTCCTCCACCGTGGACCGAGGGATGTTAGCACGGCCGGAATATAGGGCATCCCCAGTGCTGTCATCCGCATAGCAGTGAATGTTGGGAATTTTCAACATATCATTGATATGCAGGATGAACAGTGTGGGTGATAGCACACAGCCTTGTGGTACGCCAGCATTGATGTTCTTGATATCGGAGCAGCATCCGTCAACGGCGACTTTGATGCTCCGATCAGAAAGAAAACTAGACACCCAAGTGCACAAACCCTCGGGAATTCCGTACGACGGCAGCTTCGATAGAAGTGCCCTATGCCAGACCCGATCAAAGGCCTGAGCGATATCGAGGCTAACTGCCAATGCCTCGCCTTTACTCTCTATGGCTTCAGCCCATCGGTGCGTCAGGTAAACAAGAAGATCACCAGCTGAACGACCATGACGAAAGCCGTACTGGCGGTCGCTAATCAACTGGTGTTCCTCTAGATACCTGAGGAGCTGAGTATTGATGACCCGCTCCATCACCTTAGAGAGAAGGGAGGTTATCGCTATTGGCCTGTAATTGGATGGATCTGTTCGGTCCCCTTTTTTGGGAATCGGATGGACAAGGGCAGTCTTCCACGAAGAAGGAACACGTCCGGTGGTATAGGAAAGTCTGAATAGGCGCGTCAACACTGGAGACAACTCTGGAGCACACGTCCTAAGCACAATGGCGGGGATACAGTCTGGCCCACTCGACTTTCGGACGTCAAGGGAGAATAGAGCTCGACGGACCGCGATTTGCGAAAAGCGGATTTCCGGCATTGAGCTGCCACAACGCAAGATGCTAGGCGGTGTGGCTCCCCCGTCAAGTGTCGAGTTAGCTGCAAAGAGGGCTGCCAGTAAATCTTTCTCTTTTGCAGTGTGGGTATTTAATAGAATATGTATCTGGGGGCATGGAAGTGCCCCCCGCCAAGACAGCCAAGCGAAGCGAAAGGGCACTACCTACCTTTTCTCGAAGCGCTTCGTCGTTTTTAGGAACCCTTATAACTTGGGTTTGGATTATACCAGATAAACAAAATTCTCAGGATATAATGGCAATAGTAAACTAATTAAACATATTAAGTTTCAATAACATAGCTCTTATACTTTAGATTTGATTGAATCAATAAAATATAAAGTATCTTGGCCGTTTCACTACCACAAGAACTATTGAATAACAAAAAGTTATGAACAGTGAATACATTTTTCACCTTACTCCCATGTGACGGTAGCGAAACGGCCATGCCACATATTTTGACTAAGGTGTAGAGTTTGTGAAGTTAGGGCTTATAGAGTAAGTGCATGTTGAGTTATAAGTTTGGCTCTACATGAGATCTGATAACTTTTTGACAGTGCGAGCCATATGTTTTGGCAACATTTTACATGAAAATGTTTTTGGTGGGATTATTGTTTCTTATGGAAATATAGCTATAGCCTATGTATGTTTTAGCAGAGCTTAGACATTTCGATATAGAAGGCAACACACAAAATATTAATGTCGGTTTTATTTACGAACATTTTATTTCAATTGGCGATTCTCAGACGCATTTTTACTACTCACATTACAACTTCCGTACTGAATACGAAAGAGTAGCCTCTTATGTATTTACCGTTAGTTCTAATAATCAGGAACTGTATGTATCTTAAAATTAGGTTCAAATTGCAATGGCAAAGGTGATATTTTAGTATGGCAAAAATGGTTTTCTCTTAAAGGTCATAAATAAATTTTACGTCATCATAAAATGATGTCCAAATCTGTAGATAGCATGAAATACCAATTTTCGTTACTTATACTGTAGTATTTATTGTATTTCATTCTTTGCAGGGATCCTTTTCTTATGGCCAAAACTAATCTTAATGGATTTAGTTTATTGAGACTATTTTTTGTGTAGTACCTATAGTTCATTACGAAGTTTCACCTATACTTTAGAAGAATCTAGACACAATAAAGTTTAATGCTTTATGGTTAGGATAATATGCACGAATATTCACGAGTTAATATCTAAGATGAAGAATTGACATTACGTAACGTAAGTTACAAAAATACTTAGCAATTATACAATCTGTAGTAGGTCTAGGATTTACGTTTTCTTAATTAAGAATTTACTATAATTGGCGAATACGAAACATATTTTTTAACCGACTTTAAAAAAGAAGGAGGTACTCAATTCGGCTGTATTTTTTTTATGTTTGTTACCTCATAACTCCGTCATTTATTAACCGATTTGGAAAATTCTTTGATTATTTGATTACTTCTTAGTGTACTTTGAAGTCGGTTTAAGTTTTTGTAAAACAGTCCAATTATTGTGTTCCAAAGCTCAAATGGAAAAATCGGACCCCTATAGGTAACTTTTTTGTCTTTCTACCGTTTCCCAGGAACGAGTAAAGGTCTCGCGTTGAAAATAATATCCAATTCCTGTAATTTGGCATGATGTAAGATATAGCAGCACAAGTACATGTCATTAAATCACAAAAAAATATTAACATTACATTTGCGTTTGCACAGAACTCTCAAGGCGCAAGTCGTATTTCACTTGTCCAGATTTACAATAGATAGACTTATATTTTTCCGTATGATGATACGGTTGAAGTACCACCCTCAAACAGCATACAGTCCACTAGAGAACTTTCAGAGGTGTTTTGTAAAAGTTTTGAACTAAAGCTTTAGTTTCAGTTTGTTTAGACTGTTGTAAGCCTATCGAATTTAAAATTTAAATTCACCTATTGTGAATTTAACGGATAAAGGTATACCATAGAACACTAAATTAACGCTAGAAGTGTTATAATAAAGGCAATAACACACAATAATAACCACAACCACCACCACACCATGAGGGCGGGCGCTAATTTGTATGAAAATTAATAGTTGAATTCACACGGACCACATTTAGCCGTTACTATCGACCCCGTGTGTAACGCCGACCACACCGCAGCTATGTCGCACACACAACGCAACCACTAGCAACACCGGAACCTAGTGGTACCAACATTTTAACATTTTGTGGCTACCACAACGCAACCGCAACGCAACCCCGCAAAAAGCCGCAGCGACACTATTCACACGTAACCACAGCTTGACTTCATTTTGTTGCGACGCTGTCGTGTGGTTGCCGTACGTGTGAATAGATGCAAACACGTTACCAGCATCACGCGCTGCTACTACTTACTAACACTCTAATAAAACTGAGTTATACATATAAGCTGTAATTACTTTTTATATGCATATCATGTTTTTTTTAATCAGTCCTTATTCCTCATCTAGGATTAAATCATATGAACACCGTGACCTGCAATCTGCAATACTAAGGTCACGGAAAAACACGGCACAATGTTGTTCTGAAGCTACTTCTATACCCACATTTTGATTAAAATTTCTATATTCCAAACTTCTGCTAATTCATACGGCTCACGCATAACTTTACATAGATTACATTGAATACTTTTGTCTTAGTGTGAATAAAATTAAACTTTGTTTGACAACTAATTACCTTACGTTGTTAATTTTGCGTAGTGTGGTAACTGCATACACATGAGTATTTGCGTAGACTAGTCATTTTGAAAAAGAATAAGGGATCCCACACACGAGCGATAATTTATGATTGTGTATTTAATTTTGTAAAATAAAACAAAAATATGTATAATGTTTTGGAAAAAATAGCGAATAGGTATAGTCAGATTGTCCAGAAAAAATATTTAAAAAATGTAACCTTGCTGAGTTTCTTGCCTGTTCTTCTCAGTTGAAGGCCGACTTACGAACTGGTGGTAACTTCAGTAGATTTGACCTTCATAAGTGCCCTACTAGCGCCTAAATTGAATAAATGGCTTTGACTTTGACTTTGAATCGCCCGGCGATTATCGCCGCGTTAACCCTTTAATTACCAGTGTCACTTGTGACAGTGTTTTGGAAAAAATAGCGAATAGGTATAGTCAGATTGTCCAGAAAAAATATTTAAAAAATGTAACCTTGCTGAGTTTCTTGCCTGTTCTTCTCAGTTGAAGGCCGATTTATGAACTGATGGTAACTTCAGTAGATTTGACCTTCATAAGTGCCCTACTAGGGCCTAAATTGAATAAATGGCTTTGACTTTGACTATTAATCGCCCGGCGATTATCGCCGCGTTAACCCTTTAATTACCAGTGTCACTTGTGACAGTAGCTAAAATTTTATTTTTCTGCCACATGAAATTTATTATTAAACTAGCTGTCCCCCACGGTTCCACCAGCCTTCACGGGATAAAAAGTCCTTCTCCATACCATAGACTATCTGCATGCCAATTTTCATGATGATCCGTTGAGTAGTTGAGGCGTGAAGGCGTAACAAACAAACAAACAAACTCACTTTCGCATTTATAATATTAGTTAGGATTCTACTACTACTGTAGCAAAGTCAATGAGCGTTGAAATTTTATGCTTAGATTTTCTACATTATACGGACCACTATGTTTTTTAATTATTCAATCCAATGGGGCTACCATTGGATTATTGTACAAACAAGTTATTATCATATTGACGTGTTAAAACGTTATTTAGTCCTTTGTTCACAAATAATAAGTAGCCAACAAGTATCTAAGAATGTAGAAAAATGTGTTTACTTCACAATATTACTTTAAAAACAAGTAAATCAACAAAACCTGTTTCAAACAAGCTAATTTATTTGACGAGTTTTCTAGATGTTTTATGTTTTAAACCTTCTCCACTACTTTCACATGTTTCTAGAGTAAACAAAAACGAAAACAACATGCAAAATAAATGTTTTATGACTAAGTGTAAACACAGTGTTATAGATCACTAAGTGATAAGGCCAACCAGGGCCAATCATTGTAAGGGTGGCTTTCCACCTATTAAGTAGGATTCGTTAAAGTGTTTCGCCCTTTTCACAGTTTAGATCATAGAACAAGGAGTCGCGCGCGCCTGTTGTATAGAGAAGAAAACAATTACAATATTAATTTTGCCTCGTGAATTGCGCATAGCGCATAACCGAACACCTGGTGACGTATGTGTCAACTAATTGATAAGACACAATATACGTAGATTACGTAGTAACTATTTAGTCATCTGTGATAAAGGGCTACTCTTCAGTCCTTTCTGAGTAAGCGTGTTCCATCTTAGACTTCGTCTTCGTTCCTTATTGGCGGGTCTGTGGCCAAACGCAAGCCTATTTAATAAAAAAAAATACAACTTTTAGTATGGGGCCTCTGAAATTTCGAAAAAATAACAAACTTATCATAAAAAGTTCAACTCTGCACGATCAAAATGTATAAAAAAAAGTTTTTTTTTTCGGTATTTCAGAATTCAGTCAAAGTAGTTCATAATGATGAACAATAAGCGAGATTTTGTCAATGCTCTGTAGTGATCGTCATCGCTTTATCAAAGTGATCGTATTATTGGGCTACTACACTCCACATCTATCGCCACGCATCGCTGGTGGAAAGCTAACCTAAGAATCCGTTCACATGTTGTGTAGCAATAATGTACTATCTAGTGGCTTAGCTAACTATCTAATATCTATTAGCTACGAAGCGTAGGTGGATTTATGTTTATATATTGGCCCCTAACAACCCTGCATATGAATATCTACCCAAGATAATATTATATTATGTCAGGAACAAAATATACGACAGTTGGCGTGGTTGGTAAGACCTACCTATCGCGTATCAGGTCGTCGGTTCGATTTCCAACCAGGACATACATTTGTGGATATGAAAATGGCTGTATCTGTATATCCGAAGTCTGGCTGTATTTATCTATTATTAAGGTAGTATATATTTATCTAGTATTAAGTATCTGGTATTTATCTTATTATTTATCTAGTATCAGTTATCTGGTTTCCATAGCAAAGCTCTGCTTTGTTTGGAAACAGAGTGTGTGGTGAATGGCCCAGAAAATAATTTTTTATTTATACTTTAAAGATAATTGGTATATCAATTGCAATTCTACCAACCTGGGATTAAACCCAGAACGAATCATTTCAACCGAAATAATCCTCTCAGCTACAATAGAGATTATATTTAGTAAATAAACTTCACAATCTAGAAGTATTACACTTTAATACTAGTTTAACGTCGAGACAAACGGACAAAGAAAGACGTAAAATAGTTTCATATTGCGGCGATATTACAAGAAACCTAAACGATTTGAAATTATATTTTCATTTCTCATACTCTAAGTAGAGTTTATTTGATCCGAGTAGCGGGTGGAAGATGCTATATCCCACCTTTGGGCGGGAAAGACTCATAGTAATTGCTTCCCTCCCTAGGATGGGAATAAATTAAAAAAATAGAACTTTTGGTTAGGCAGTCAGCTGTAAAAAAATCTAACATAATTAAGAAAAAATCTTGTGAATGTATAAACGGCCAGTGTGAATTAAAAAAATCTAAGCGCGTCCGCCCGCGGCATTGACGCGGTGTGTTCCATGGTTTAAAATTTTACATAGACTACTAGCTGCCCGGCGCGACTTCGTTCGCGTGGTGCTACCATTTTTTTTCTTTTTTTTTTTCGTGGGGAAATCCTCAAGTATACCCGGGCACTCCGGGGGGCGCGGCCGGGTTATGTCAGACTCCTACTGACTAAAACCCCACGGCGTTCCTACCTGTTCGCTGTCGGCTGGATATATACGGGGGCGCCGAAGCATTCGTCCGCGTATTCAGCAGCGACGGCCTGATCAGAGGCCTCCTCTTCGTCGACGGCAGAGACCGGAGCTCTTATCTCCGCCGTCTCCTCCCGAGTAGCATGCGAGAACAAACGCTCCACTACTCGGGCTCGATGTTGATGGGCGGTAGACTCCCCCGAGTCCGCCACCCTTGGGCCCATGATGGGGAGAAGGTGGCTTAAAAAAGCCGCCCTCTGACGCCCGGTTCTCCTGCGCCAGTGCGTAGCCAGGGTGGTAATGTCCTCCCTGTCACGTTCCGCCGCCTCCTTTGCGAGCATAACTCGCTCGCAAAAGGAGTGGAGTGCGTCCCACGATCTCTCGCTGTCAACCACAGCGCGAACCACGCTCGGCAGCGAGAGATCTGTCCCCACTTCGGCGCAGAGCTCGCTGCGCTCGCTTGCCCAGGCTGGGCACACCTCCAGCGTGTGCTGTGCCTCCTCCTCGAGGCACCCGTCACAGTGGTGGCATTCGGCGGTCGGCTCCCTCCCGGCAATCCGACACAGATACCTCCCGAAACAACCGTGACCCGAGAGGATCTGCGTCAACCGGAAGGTCAACGCGCCGTGCCTCCGCTCCAGCCACTCATCCAACACTGGACGGATGGCCTCAATGGTCCTGAGACCAGCACTAGGGTGCTCCAACCTGGATTGCCACTCTTGGATGGCGAGCGTGCGCAACTGCGCCCTGCGCCCCTCCACCTCGCGTGGTGCCGGCGTCTCGCCCTGGGCCAGCGCCTCCTGGCGCCAGAAATAAACTGACGCGAGGGCTCTCGCCTCGAGGTCCCATGGCAAGGAACCAGCCAGCACACACGCCGCTTCGCAGGAGATCGTGCGATATCCCCGTATTGCCCTGATCGCCACCACCCTCTGCGGCCTCCGCAGGAGAGCGATATTGCGGCGATTCAGGGCCTCCGCCCATACGGGAGCTCCGTACGGCGTGGTGCTACCCTACCCTACCCTACGCTACCTACCCTACCCTACCTACCCTACGCTACCTACCCTACCCTACCCTTCTTTTTTCATTAGCGTGGGGAAACCCCACGGTAGTCGCCATCTGCGCTACAGGGGGGCGGGCTCTCGTGCAGATTGCGTACCTGCTCGCCCCTCCACGCGCGGCGCTGTGATAGCCCGTCCCGGGGGAAGTGTGATACCTCCCCCCCAGCACCCTCGCGGTGCTATCGCACGATGAATCGTGACCACAACGACTCATCGTCGCTTCTGGGCGTTCAGGGCCCCCGCCCAGATTGCCCACGACCCCGAAGGTCCCCGCAGGCAGGACTGCTCCGACAATGCGTTTGCGTGCATGCCGCTCCTCGCGGAGCCTTGCACGCCACGTTACGAATGCGATAAGTCACTCCTGCCGTCTGATCGCCTCTTCTGGATCGCCTCCACCACTCCGGCGGACGATGCGGATCCGGTCATAAACCCTATGGTGTATGTGGGGCTATCCTACCCTACCCCATCTGAACCATCCAGGGCGTCACCCAAACGCATACAAAAAAAACAAATATACGTGTGTTTGTCACTGAACTCCTCCTAAACGGCTGGACCGATTTGAATAAATTTTTTTGGATGCGTTTGGGTGGCGCCCTGGATGGTTTATATTCACAAATCAGCCCGGCATAAGGCGTTGCAGTCGGTATCTAGTTTATATTATCAACTGCAGCGTCATCTGTCACGCTGAATTTGACAAAAAAAACATTTAAATCGGTCCAGCCGTTTAGGAGGACTTAGTGACATACACACGTGCAGTAGAATTTTATATGTAAAGATATAATTTGGCGGGATACTAACTCTGTAAGCTGTATCGAAATATCAAGTGATTCTGAAATGTGTACACACACACTGGCGGGAGGGACTTGCGTTATCTATTTAGTTTTATGCCTGTGGTATCCACAGATATAAATCGTTTTGGGTTGTTTAACAAACTTTATTTAACTAAAAACACTTTTTTTTTATACTACAGTCACATTAAGTTTTTACATCATTATTTTATGCTTTTTAATGCAGACCTATTTTGAAGTCGATAATTTTTCCATTAAAAGTAAATTTCTCCAATTACCAATGCCACATCGATATCCATGCTATTAAGAGATCGATTAATTAATCCGTCAGTCTGCCAACGTTCGAATAATTCGATTCATCAATCAATTTACTGTTGCACATTATGTTTGCTTGGGTTAATGCGATGTGGTTGACATTTTATACACAGTCAACAAGTTTAGACAACAAATCTATTTGTGTATGTAATGTAACTTTTTGATCCAATGAACGCTACTCTTTACCTCTCTTAAAACACACGATATTATTTGAGTATACATAGGTAATTGAAGAAATTTTAATTTTCTTATGCGGTCGGTATTAGTCCCCGCTTCTCACACAGCACAGCCATTGCCAGATCAAGTTCAGTGTGGATATAATCCAGATCTTTATGTTTAGCAGTAACTACTGAATGTGATGATGATGCATGATAGTTCTTTTTATCGTAGGACATTCCTCACACGCGGTCATTTGATTCCAAACTAAGCAGAAAATGTATAGCTAGACGCTATATTAAGAGGAAATGCTGGTGGTGTTTGTGACATACATACAAACGTAATCCTCAGTTTCCTCTCTGGATAATGACTATAGAGCAATGATTATTTTACCATGCAATCTATAGGTACCACTGTATGTCCCTCGGTTTTGTTTTTCTCCATAAATTAATTATTATAAGAATTAGGAGCCTTCTACAATCATAAAAACTTACCATGTTTAACGCACTTATCAGACATCCAGCGATAAAATTTTACGAATATAAAAAACAAAGGAAAACCGACAGACATAGCCAAAGCTCTTATTATTATGATTCTTGATTTTTTTAAATCGATCCTGTTTTGGAGGAGAATACCGGGGATTACGAAATAGCAATTTCGTCTAATTTAATTAGGTATAATCGGTCCAAGCTGTAGTTGTCTCTATCGCCCTCGGGCGGGATAGCTCGGGCACAGCGCGACAGCAATATTTTTATCACCTATTTTTCAAATTTCTTGCAGCCATCCTTTCCTCTTAAAGCTCGTGACTGTAACATTTTGATCGAAGCAATTTTTTTTACAAATTGATAACGGTACACAAACGTTTTTTGTACCTTTTTCTTACTTACTAAGAATCTATTTTCGAGTTATATATTTCTTGTAAATTTTTGGTATATAAGAAACATTATACATACATAGCAATTAAAAGATTTGATTTTAGATAGTTGTACAAACTATATTACAGTGTGTCACATGTTTTACGATTTCATCTCAAATACAAAATTATGGTGGATAAAGCGATAAGGTTTAGGGCACACTAAAAACTTCTTAACAGTATTATTTACGAGGCCACATAATTACAAATGACTTTAGGAAATAATATAAGTATTCTCGTGACTGATTATGTAACTGTATCCAAGAGATTTTAACGCTCATAAAATTGCTCATGTAATAAAAACTTTAACAAAAGCGATTCAAGTTTATTTTTGCTTAATGCTAATTGAATATTATTAAAAGTCTAATCGCATTTTTAGGAAAACAATTACGGCCAGGCTATCCTCTCGTGTTTGGTAAATTATCTTTAATCAGAGTATCAGATAGCCGTGTGAGAATGTTCCAGGATATTGATTTATTTGTCTTAAATTGTATGTACTACGCATTGGATGGCAGACCTTAAACTCATAATCAGTTCTACGTAGTACTATTTATGTATAATGTGGTTGGAGCCAACCATGCGATCACGCAGCCAGACAGCGTGTAATGAATTGACGTAAACGCTAACTATCGCGTTTGCATTTTTGACACTCAGTGTACAGGATACAGTATAAGTTCTGTATGTTATACATTAGTGCTGGCAATCATTATAAAATTTTATGTAGGAAATATGTCGAGCCGTAGAGAGAGGAGGCCTGTGCTTAGCAGTGAGATTAAAAAAGTAATTTAAAAAAATAAAATCGACTTGAAATAACTCTAACCTGACACTGATTGAAGTCAGCGAAATATTTTCAATGGAATACGTCTTGCTCTTTCGCTGACTTCAATCAGTGTCAGGTTAGAGTTATTTCATACCTTTTAGTGTATTTGGTAATTTTTTTTTAATTTCTTTTTATTTCATAATTTTTAGTTTTTCTTAAATGCACTAGAGTTTGACCAAGGTTTTGAGATGTTTTTCCTTTGACACCTCACCCGTAGCTCGTATCAATAAGCCATGATTTCGATAACACTTGCACTGTTCCCTAAGTTGAAGTAAATGTAAACCAATAAAAAAAGAATGGTTACAATCCGATTAATATCTTCGGAGATATGCGTGGACAAACATTCATACATACATACACCTATAAAATTTTGTATATTTGTTTGGAAGCCCTAATAGATCATCTTATGTGAATATATTGCAGTTCCAATAATATTACATACATACGTGTCGAATTAATAATCTCCTTTTTTTGAAGTCGATTAAAAAAGGCTACGATAGCTTATATTATGTCGATGATTGGTCTTTTTCAAGCTTGTTAGGCACTTTTTAGTACAGGCCTGGTATCTCATATTAAAGATATAACGCCAAGCACGAACCGACAGCTGCACTTGATAGCCAGTTCCCGAAAAAATATATCCTGAAAAAATAACCTGCAGTAGTGTTAATTTTTATGGACGAAAAAATTTTTTTTGTACATAACGAAATTTGTATACTTATAATATATTTTTCAACACACTCGCTCGTAAAGTGACATTGATTGCACCGTTTTTAGTATCTTAATGCAGCTTATTACGCACTAGTGCTTTTTACTGTACATTACCGCACATTTTTATGACATATATAATCCCGATTATGTTAAGTTTGTACCTCAATGCAATTGATAGTGCGTAGACGAAAACGGTTAAACAGTTTGACAGCGAATCGATGTCAAAAAAAAAACTTGCGCGCCATATTTGTTGGGGTTCTTATTGATCATTATCAAAAAATTACTTAAAAAAATATGTCTGTATTTTTCCTCGCAAGTTTGTTGAAATACGTCGTATGACACACGTGTGCATTGATCATTACACTCTCGGCTTCGCCTACGGCTCACGCTTTATATCGCCTCGTCTGTAATTACCAACTTTGCACACATGTATCATAATGTACTATTATAGATAAACTATCAATCCGCAATATTTATTAAGTTTCCATCGCTATATAAAATGGTTTCTTCGTATAGCGCTTGGTTTCTTAGCACCAAAATTTCACTACATTACGTCAGAGCAACAAAGCTCAATTTCCTGAGTATCATAATAATGATGATACTAGAAACCAAATAAACGTTAGTACAAACAATCTGAAGCTATTATTGAGCATTAAAACGTTCAAAGTTCAGAATTTAATCAAAAACAGTTCAAACGCGAACCGCTTAGTTCGCACTTGCTTTTCACTATCAAAGTTATGGTGTTTAAGTTAGTGATACAATGGGTTTGGTAGATATTTTAGGGTTTTGAACCAACAAAGGTACCACTCCGTGCTTCTGTATGTCTGTCCATCTGTCAAAGCGCTATATTTCAGGAACCACTGATGCTATTGATTTTACATTAAATAATACTGACCAAACATATCGCAAATGAAAAAAAATATTTCTTTGCAAAAGGGGTCGGAACGGGGGACCGAAATTTTAAATTAGGGTTTCAAACTGAGTTTGAATGGGTTATCATATGAAAGGGCTTTATTTGGATATTACGAAACAGGTTTTTGTTTTCTTTTATGTGTCGTAGTTTTTAAGTTATTATGGAAAATGTAGAAAAAATAGCATTTCCCCTTTTCTCCGATGTTCGCAAAGTAAAAAATCTGAAATAATTACAGCATTAATTACATGTTTCTTGCTAGCACAGTTTTTCGAAATCAACAAAATTCCTTTACAAACATAGTTATGCGGTTCGGTTTTTTTCTACAGGTTATGGTCCAAACCAAAGAAGTTACACGTCCAATGAAGGTCGGAACACTCGGTGCGCGAGTCAGACTTAGACTCTTGGCCGGTTTCATTTTGCAATTGCAGATGAAGCAGGATCAAATGAGTGAAGACATTTTCCAGGATACTTATCCTACTAATATTATAATTGCGAAACTTTGTGAGTGGATGTACGGTTGTTACTCTTTCACGCAAAAACCGCTGAATGGATTTGGATGAAATTTGGCACACAGATAGAATATGTTCTGGGCTAACACAAAGGATACTTTTTATCCCGGTAAAACATACGACCCCTCGGGAATGCGGGTGAAACCGCGCGGGACAGCTAGTTATTTAATTTTATAATTAAATGTTAAGATAATTACTTATACCCTATCTAATAACATATTCGGAACAGAGGAGGATGACATGACACACTTAGATAATTTAAATTCATCAACATTATTAAGAGTTTAATAACTTCAATGAGCAAACCAAAATAAATCATTGTGTTGCGTGTCATCAGTAACAAATGATCATCACGATAAGTGTCACAAATTGCAGGTTACACCTTCATTTCCCGTCGGAGGAGGTAGCAGTGTGCCCCCGCATACTGGCAACCGGCGATGGACGTTAAAGCACAGCTCATTTCCTCTAACAGGAAACTGGATGCGAGACTGGTTTCCACACCAAGGTCGGTTTAGTGAATTTTGTGCGCAAAGATTATTTCATAAATAGGTAGATGTGACACACAGACTTATTACAAGTGAGCTATGGTAATGTTTAAGCTATTCCACTGATAGTCTGTAATGAAACAAGAACAAAATTTTTTAAAAAAAACAAGCTTTTATGTCATTGGCAATCAATTTAATCATCAGACCCTAGAAACAGAGTCCTTGTCAAGACTGTTCAAACGAGCCCAAACTCGATGGCGTCAGTTTATTAAAGAGTTCCCATGTCCACCTTCCAGCTTCATCTTCGTTTGTATGGGAAACCCCATACAAACTTCCATCCCTTAATATCCCCAGTATTTTCTGGAGAACGCCGCTATGGGCCAGACGGCTGGCAAAAAAATAAAATGTTTAAAACAAAAACAAAATGTCCGCGAAATAGAGAATCAATAAAAAATATAACGTGAACTAGTTTTTATTCATGCAACATTTTTTAAACCCCTCGATGAGAAAATTGTTTTTTGTTAAGCGCCCGTTAGTAACTCTTTGCCAAACGGCCATCAATTTCAATGAAATATTTTCTTGGCATCCTCTTTGCCTTCAGTGGGTCAGTTTGTCACATAAATGGTAGTTTGAAAGTTCAGTTTATATTATAGTTTAGACCGTTAACGGCTTGGAACTAATGTTTTATTGTGTTTAATATACTGCTGCATTTATTTTCCTAATTATACTAATAAAATTGCTTGTATATTTGTTACTCTTACGCCTTAGCTTTGCATTGACATATACAAAATATAATAATACTCTAAGAAAGGAAGCGAAACTTAGTTCTAGATAAAAAAAAAAAAAATATGAGCCACTAAGTAATGCGGAAAATTATATTTACAATACTTTGACCCTCAAAAAACCTGAAGAAAAGCCAGACTAGCTTTGGACCAGTTAATTTCTATATATTTCTATATTTTTCTATGATAGCTCAGTGGTAGTGACGTCGGATACCAAGACGAATGTCCCGGGTTCGAATCCTACAATGAGCTTGAGCTTTCGTTGAAGGAAAACATCGTGAGGAAACTATAGCACGGTGGTAGGGTACTTTGCAGTACCCGCCTGGCTGGCTACCACCCTCAAGTTGTAAATCTGTCGCCAAGCACCTTTCGGTGTGTTCCGATAGCTGCACTTGAGAGCCAGTTCTTCTAGGTTTTGTGTGCTTACCACCTTCCGCCGCATCATCACCAAGGTGAGATTGCGTTCAAACACAGGCCTATAAACAGTAAAAAAAAAAAAAAAAAAATTTGACGATTTTTTTTGAACGACTAAGTCGCCAAACAAGCATACGGCCCGCCTGATGGTAAGCGGTTACCGCAGCCATATGGACGCTTGCAACACACGAAGCATCGCCCACGCGTTACCAACTTTTACCCGTTCCCCTATGGGCTCTGGCGACCTTACTCACGCGCAGGAACACAACTTTACACAACATAAAGTTATTTGGCTGCGGTATTCTGTAAGGTGGAGATACTTCCCCAATCGAGCAGCTCTTTGAGCGAATAAACGCTATGCTCTAACTCTCTGAAAACTGAAAGTTTCGCGGCCTGCATAAACAGCTCACTAAACTACCTACCATCGCAATCGGACGATGGTATGAGAACAAAGGTGCAAGTCCATCCTTACATTTGTGAATACTACGTCTTCCTATCTAGAACACGTAAGGCGTTGTTCGAAAGTAGGTTACCTGAAGCCATGAAAAGCACTATCTCCGTGTAATAGCATCAGTAGAATGCCAAGTCTGCGAATTGTTACCTGCGATATGAGAATCGGACTTTAAAATTTCAGGTTTGTTTACATCCTTCACCTCAAATTAAATTTTGGAGAGGCTGTTGATTTTAAATTGAAGTCATTGTTTAGGAAGGATCGTTTGGCACCTAAGGGGAGGAGGGTGGTAAAGTTTATATATGAAATAATATTTATCTGGTCTTATTTACTTGAAACATGGTGTTAAAGCTCTTCAGATGCATGTATTTCGGATTTTTTCATAATAAATCACTAAAGAGAGTAAGGGGCAAAGTTTTTGTAGGCATATTCTACTCTGGTTTATAAAAAAAGAAATAAAAAAATCTGACCAAGTGCGAGTCGGACTCGCAAATGGAGGTTTCCGTACAATATTAACTAACTCAACTTTGCTTTGAAAAAATACGCCAAAAAAAAGTTTAGTTTTTACTATTTGTTGTCATAACGGCAATCGAAATACACATTATCTGTAAATTTCAGCTGTCTACTTGTTACGGTTCATGAGATACAGCCCACTGACAGACAGACAGGACGGATGGACGGACGGACAGCGGAGTCTTAGTAATAGGGTCCCGTTTGGCACCCTTCGAGTACGGAACCCTAAAAAGGAACCTTAATGCTTATTAACTTTCTACGTCCATCTAATAGCCATGCATTGAGTCGAGTTTGAAATAGGTAAGTTATATTTATTGTCCTTCGGCAAATATATAGCCATTCCATTATAATACATTACTTTCGTTTCTTTTGTAATAAAAGTTTATTTGCAGATGAAGCCACGTCTCTCTAATACCTATGGAAAATAATAATTTGATCCTTTGTCCAGTAGTTTTCAATGAGATTGACTTTATGTTGTGTCTTCCCTTAGACTAGCCGCCCACCTACTTCGTAAACTGTCTAAGTGCTCATCACAAACCTATCTCAAGTTTGTGCTTAGTTTCAAAGTCAATCCCAAGTGAGATTGCTAATTGATTACTGAGCCAATTAGATTAGCGAAACAGATTTAATTGTCACGGTCCATGTGCAAAGTTCTAGCCGTTCAATATTAGTGTGGGGTAGTGACAATTTGACAATTATTACTTAGCTGTATCTCCGATCACAAACGAGACAGGTTCTATTTATAAAGTAGACTCGAACTTTAACTCCCTTTTTTAGGATTCCGAACCAAAAGGAACCGAAAGGAAGGAGCGTTCACGTCGTTGATCATGAGTCCATTTAATTGGCGTCAACTCCTGGCAATGCTAATGTACGTACAAAGATATTATTAACATTAACGTAATAAATTATTAATATAAAACCATAATTAAAAACCATATAATTATCAAACCTTCTCACAAAAGGATCATGGCGAGATTTGTACAAAATAATAAAGATTTTTAGAGACGTTGGAATGACGTTATATTTGATCCTTGGTGCCTAAGGAACAACTTTAGCCATTTAAAATATTTTTAGAACCCCGGGATAAAAATGCGAATTTCTATGGCATGCCGCCGAATCGCGACTATTCGCGACCAAAATCGTTATGTTTTGCGGGGTTTATAAAATATTTCATGTATATTAACATGTTGCTGGTAATGTAATCTCAACATTGGAAGTGATTCAAAACCCTCTAAAATGTTTAATTTTTTTGTACAAATCAATGTATGGAGCTCGCCATGATTCTTTCAGGAGAATCCGTTGAGAAATGCGACCTGTAGAGGAGAACAGCTGGACATCCGCCGGACACCGGACATTTTTGCTCAAGCTGAAACGGAGACGCTTTGCATGCGCTTCACGTTCGCTCGGTCAAAAATAATAGGTTTTCTATTCTAGTTTGTAAATTTTATGTAACAAAGACGAAAATACGAAGAAAAATCACGACTGCAAAAGGCAATTTCCCTAACTACCTTCCGTCGCTCTTTGGCTTCCTCAAACAACTACACATCGACGTAAAAGAGTTGCAGGTAAGAATAAAGTTTCCGATTTTATGTTAGTATACATTTATATCGAAGCGCTCGTGGTGTAGCATGGTTAGTTGTTCTTAATCTAATTTAAGCTACCACCAATGAGGCCTGGATGTGTGACCGTGGTATTTCAACTCGAGCGTTTTTCGTGTTTCGGTAGGCATGCTTTACAGTTGAGTTTAAACCAACCAAATTGCAAAGCTATTCCCAAGTAATCGGTCATTAAATGAATAAAGAAATACGCGTCGAACATATAACTTCCTCCTTTTTTAAGTCGGTTATAAAAGTAATCGAAAACAACATAATAATATAGACAACGTATTTCTATTCCCCAAACATTTATATTTATTACAACAAGGTAAACTACAGATCGCTCAATTTGATTACCTATAGGAATAATCACTGTCACTTGTGAAAATGGATGCTCAACCTTTAACCCTGAGTAAATTCGTATGTATACACACAGGCGGGTAATAATTAGAAGTGGCATTATATCAGATGTTTACCGTTGTAGAGTTACAAAGGTGGATAGAGTAGGCGTCTAAGTAATATTTGCTCTATTTTGTTATTCATTACCACCCTTACTCATAAACGCTATTTAAAGTTAAGTCATACTTAAAACAGTTATTTAAAAAAATCTTCACTCATAAACGGAATTTACCCTTATTCACTGCTTAAAAACGTTATTTAAAGAGCTGTCAAATTAAACAACCTACGCCCCTTGTTTAACGGGCTAAATAGCAAAATGGCCGCCAAATAAACAGCTGTTGCTTGATTGCTGTAAAAATATTTTTCATTGATTTCCGAAAATAAGCTGGATATATGATGTTAAATTATATAGAAACACCATAAATTATATAAATTACTTAAACTTGTACCTCGATGACCGAGCTTTGCTCGTTTTATTTTTTTTTGGTAAATCATATTAGTATTTCTCACAAAAGAACTTGAAAAAAAAAAGTGAAAAAAAATTTTCATCTGGACTCGAACAGGGTCTTCTGGTTTCGGGACCGCCCGATTTCCCACCTGGCTATGATAACCTTGTAATTTGAAATTTACCTTCGTATTCTAATGATATTGAAGCAGTTTTTCATTGCCTGAAAACACGGATAAAACGACGTTTTCTAACAATGAAACCTAGCTAGATCGATTTATCGCCCCCGAAACCCATAGGAGCTGTTTCCGAGATTCAGATCATATACAATATAATATTATCATAAAACACATAATAAAACTTTTCAAATTGTTGCTGTTTCTTTTTTTTTTAAACCTCCATAACTGTCAAATTTATGGTCTTGACGTTGGTGTCGCCATATATAATATTATTTTTGCTCAATCCTTCCATAACTAAATCATGATTAAAATGCGTTTATGAGTAAAGAAAAGTTTAACACTGAATAAAAATTTAAATAGTATTTAGCTATTTACTATTTAATCCGTTATTTAAGAGATTTTTATGAGTAAGACCGTACATTTGTAGCCTCACACATTGGAACCAAAATGTGGTTTCGTACAGTTTTAAAGGAGCTTCCTCCCAGGGATGCTCAGTCTGCGTGAACTCTCCGCCATGGTTTTCCCAAGAAAAAACAGCATGGGGTTCTTCATAAAGGTTGTGAAGAGATTTTTGCAGGGTTGGCTATGCGCGAGTGATGTTGCAAGCGTCATTGGGCTGCGGTGACCGCTTACCATCAGGTATGCTTGTTTGCTACCTTAGTAGTATAAAAAATAAAATGGTCTGGTCATACATACAGGGTGTATTTCGCATGGTAACGCAAACTTCGCGAAAAGGCTACACCTAATGCCACTAATCAAATTGTGAAAGTCATTCACCTCGCTAATGATCGGTTATAGAAATTGTCATTTTCGAGCGCGCAATGTATTGTGAACACCGTGATTTAAACGCACGATAACGTTGTGCCTACGTAGTATATCGCTGACTGCAGGCGAATATCGCCATAAGACACCGTTTCTAGTTTTATTAACATTGCTACTTTTAGTGAAAGTAATGAATTAATAACTTATTTATTTTAAATCTCTTTGGGTTAGGTAAGAATAACGATTATGAACAGTCTAAAGTAAAAAAAACTCAATTTTTTTTTTAATTTGGGAAAAACCGACGAATAATTCCAACATGGCCCACCCAGAATCATGTCCTGGACCCATGGTATCAGTTTGTGCGGCGATGTCCCTTACACGCTGTATTTTGCAATTGACGTATAGATAAATAGCACAAGTTGGGAGAAAACGCTGAAACACAGTTAAACAATAGTTTTAGGACTCTCCTAAGTAACTGTTACTATAACTTATGTTGATATCAATAAGTTATTGTTTCATTCCAAAACAAACCCTCCATTTCATAGCTCATAGTATTAAACAAGTATAGAGGGAACGAGACGTGTTCACGTCAGGTAAACGCGGTGTATCTCAGCTCCGTCGACCGTGTGATGTGATATGACAGCTGGCAGGAAGCTATTATATATCTATGTGCTATATATTGGTGTTCGAGGAAGACAATCATAATTAATGTTATGGTATGGTATCATGATAATGTAATAACTTCCGAAGTCGAAAAAGATCATAATGTTTTTATACTCCGATAGTTAGACACACACCCTTAATCATAAAATACAATTTAATTATTTATACTTGAATAATCACGTAATAACGTCACATTGTTTGACAGTGACCATTTTGATCCGAAATTATGATTAAAAAACTTGGTATTAATATTTATTAATGTAATAGTACATTATGATACATGTGTGCAAAGTTGGTTATTAACACTCGAGATGGTATTAAGATAAGTGAGCCGAGAGTGTAATAATCAATGCACACGCGTGTCATACGACGTAGTTGCGAGGAAAAAAACAGACTTGTACTTTTTTAAGTAGATTTTTTGATAATAATCAATGAGAACGTTAACAAATATGGCGCGCAAGTTTTTTTATTTACAGCGATTCGCTGTCAAACTGATTTATCCCTTTAAGAGTGCGTACCAAGCCAGAAAAATATGGCAATGTCAGATGAAACAAACTTATGTCTAATCTTCGCGTGGAGATGAGATGGAGATAGCGTGTTTCGCGGAACAAAAATGAACTAAGCGCTTTTTATCTAAATAACTCGTAAAGTATAGAATATTTTAAAAAATCGTTAGTAGCAGCCCTCGGTCATATGTTAGTGATATTATTTATCGATTTTTTGTCTTAATTAGATACACCATGAACAAATAAAACCGAAAATTCATTATTATTAGAGGTAGCTTTGTGATTTTTTTCTATCGAGGAAATTTCATTCCATTATGTTTTTGCTCAGATAGACTCCTCACGTATATAATGAAAATACCCATATAAAAATATTTTTTCATTTAAATACTATTTACTTGGGTAAATTTCAATTCTAAGATTGTTATTTTGCTTTATACGCACCCTTAAATTAAGAATGCTTGCAAGGATGCTTATTGAGGTGCAAACTTATCATAATCGGGATTAGGTATACCTGTCATAAAACTGGGCGATAATGTAAAGTAAAAAGCACTAGTGCGTAATAAGCTGCATTAAGATACTAAAAACGGTGCAATAAATGTCACTTTACGAGCAAATGTAAATATTTTAAAGTTTGTATGACAACTTCAAGGGGTGACATTAAAACTGAAAATGCCCACGCGAGCGAAGCTACTAACGGAAATGTAACTCCATATAAGTACTTGTACTATTCTTACTTATTACGTATTCCGTAAGTATTCTACAGTCTTATTGCACTAAGTGTTACGTAACTTTAATGTTCTAGTTTATTTCAACAATTCTGCATGCAAGCAAGTTTGGTACTTAAAATGAACTTAGTTGGTATAGAAGTAGCATATAGGTGCATATTATTACAATATTTCATTTTGAGAAGACAACTTTTCGAACCCTGTGTTGAGTACGTTATGTTGGACAAATTTTATTATAAGGCCAACTCCGAAATTGTAAAACTATTTTTTAATCTTTACCTACTTAAGATCAAACTTGCTCGATCGAAATGTATGAAAATATTTTTTTGTTGAGACAATTTATGTTTATCATCATAGCACGCACTTTAAGGCCCGTATAATAAGACATTAAATCAAAACTTTAATACTAAAAAATAGATTGTGCTAATCGAAAATAAACCATCTATTTGTCCAGAACATTAATGAAATTCTAACTTAGTATTTTAATCTAGGCTCAAAACGTGATTTGAGCTTTGACGTTCTATAGGGACATAAATCTGCGTGCTCTTTTTTATACGACCATGTCGGTAAACAAGCTTACGGTCCGCCTGATGATAAGCGGTTACCGTAGCCATATGGACGCTTGCAACACACGAGGCATCACTCACTCGTTACCGACCTTCTCTCCGCCCCAATGAAATCTGGCAACCTTATTCACGCGCAGGAACACAATAAAGTTGTTTGGCTGCGGTAATTTGTAAGGAGGTACGTCTCCAGTCGAGGCAGTAAAACCTAAAAATGTTTACCCTCCTTCCAGGGGTAGTTGGGTAAAAATTGAGGCAAAAGATTGAAAGCTCCGTGTGTTTTTATCATACTCATATGAACCAACTTATGGATAGCAGTGGAAATGCAAAAGCAGTGGGACCATACCATGCTATTTTAATTTTTGTTTATGTTACATAAATAGTTTTAAGTATGAAATGTGTTCATTAACAACAAAGCGTTTTTTTGATCTTATAAAAACTTTTAATAACCCCCTCGAGCGAGACATTCAGACACTTTTAGGAATTTTCCTCAAACATCTTACGTAAAGCGATTTTCGTTGTAAGATAAAAACAGCGTTTTAAGAAATTAAGCGGCCTTAAGAAATTATAATTTTCCTTATTTATTTGAATTTAGACCTTTGAAAGAATCGTGTTGTAAGTTAAATAAAAAGCTTCGAATAATTTTTATATTTCTATTTTATAAAGACATTGCAAACTTGTCCAGAAAATACCTATTCACTCAAACCTTGTATGTTTTCGTGTAGGTAAGCTGGGTCATATACGTCTGAAAAGGCACAAATACTAATAATTCTGAGAACATTACATTCAATGCGGTTATTACAACTTAATATACGTAGTTCCAACGTAACATCGAATAATTTCAATGCTGCCAATCAAAAGACCGTCAATAAAGTTAAAATACATTCACGAATACTATATAGAATTGACTCACAACTTTTTATTTGAATAATGAGGCCTATTGAACACAAATGTTTTGTCAACTTCACAACTTCTGGGTGGATAGTTTGTGATAAGTTTTTTTCTATTAAATATTCAATGGAAATGTCTTGAAGCTTATTTACGTTGAGGTATTGCGGTAAAATAAAAGTATCTACAATATTTTCTACATTTTTAGGGTTCCGTAGCCAAATGGCACAAAACGGAACCCTTATAGATTCGTCATGTCTGTCTGTCTGTCCGTATTCGTATTCGTAGCCACATTTTCCGAATCTATAAGAACTATACTGTTGAAACTTGGTAAGTAAATGTATTCTGTGAACCGCATTAAGATTTTCACACAAAAATAGAAAAGAAAACAATAAATTTTGGGGTTCCCCATACTTAGAACTGAAACTCAAAAAAAATGTTTTCATCCTACCCATACGTGTGGGGTATCTATGGATAGGTCTTCATAATATTGAGGTTCCCAATATAATTTTTTTCTAAACGGAATAGTTTGCGCGAGAGACACTTCCAAAGTGGTGAAATGTGTGTGTCCCCCTGTTACTTCTAAAATAAGAGTGAGATAAAACTAAAAAAAATATATGGTGTACATTACCATGCAAATTGAAAATTGGTTTGAACGAGATCTAGTAAGTAGTTTTTTTTAATACGTCATAAATCGTAAACCGCAATTTACCTTTCATTCAATATTTTTTTTCATAGCAGAGTTAGTTAATATTACACGGAACCCTCCGTGTGCGAGTCCGCCTCCGGTTTTTTGTTAAATACATACATCGACTCGAAAAACATTACGTTATAAAAATAGAACGATGTTTCGAACTAGCACAATTGTTTCAACATCATCAAAATGACTTCACAAACAAACATAGTTATGCGGTTTGGTTTTTAACAACAGTGATCAATACATATACCTACGTCCTAGGAAGGTTGGAACCCTCAGTGCATGAGTCAGACTCAGACTCGCACTTGGCCGGCTTTATTTATTTCTACACTACGATCTTCTTTTTTAAAAACATCAAATTCCATTACGTGGGATTCTTTTTCTCAATGTGCGCCACAAAATTTATTATTTAGAATCGGTGAAACTAAAGCCTAAAGACGAAATATCCGTCGGCAGTTTTCTTAACATATAGGTCACGAGTCGACAGTCACGGCATTGCGTCGAAAAACCTTTTTAAGAATTCTTTGAGTGAGCCCGAACATACCTGTGGGTATAGAATGGGTTAATAATAGTGAGGTTTTAAAAACCGAGATTAAGTGTATAATTATTGCATGGTATTATGCCTCAGATTGTAAGAAATACATAACCAACCTATTGGAAGGAGAGGTTCATAAGAGGCGCAGTGGGAATGATGCCTTGCTGGGAATTACTGGATGGTATCCACTAAGTGTCGATTGTTATAGCAATTAATGGAGGATTTGGAAGAATTTAAACATCATATAAAATTGAAAATAGTTATTGAATTAATATGTCATTTATTTAGAGCAGTGATTCCCAAAGTGGTCCAAGTGTACCCCCAGTGGTCCGTTGGAGACACGAAGGGGGTCTATGCGTGAAAATAAAAATGGGTGTTCACAAGTTGTATGGGTTTCGATAGTAAAGCCCCCTGGGGGTCCTGGACCACTTTGGGAATCACTGATTTAGAGTAACTAAGGAAATTCAATATTTTTATCTTTGTGAAACTTTTCCTCATTTAATGTAGTATCACATTTATGATTCTAATTCCATGTCATTAATTCTAAAAATGTCACTAATAATTTCAGTTTAAATTCTTTGTCGAAAAACAAAGACCCACCTAATAAACGCCAAATGTATACCGCACCATGTCTCCCTTGCTAATAAAGGGATCCAACAGGGATTTGCAATAAGTAACATAGGGGGCCCATCTGTTACCCCTCTTGCATTTGAATTACAAACTACGCCTAATGTCGTGTGTAATACTGTAATTCTTTCCACTGTGTCCCTTCGTTGGGTAATTTATGAAGGGGATGTTCTTAATTTGATGGAATAGGTAGTGGTTGATTTGAAGGAATGGTTTGGCAACTAGAAGTGATTTAATAACTGCTTGGCCCAGATAATCAAATCGAAAAAGAGAAAAGACGATTCGGGAAGTTCGTATTTTGTCCACAGTTTTAAGACTAATTACCAACATACTTCTAATATACATTTTATTTTTACAAGCTTTTATTAACCGACTTCAAAAAAAGGAGGAGGTTCTCAATTCGAATGTATTTTTTTTTGTTTGTTACCTCATAACTCCGTCATTTATTAACCGATTTGTACAATTCTTTTTTTATTTGAAAGGGCACGCTTCCCGTTTGGTCCCATTGTCATCAGCTCAGGATTTGATTACTTCTTAGTGTACTTTAAAGTCGGTTTAAGGTTTTTGTAAAACAGTCCAATTATTTAACTTGCAACTATGTTCGGGTGGAACCTTGCAAGTCGAATTTCAACCACTTCAAATGGTCGGATTGACTCATGATATTTGGTATACATTAGTATATTGGATGACAATGCAAGTACAGTCAACAAAAAAAGCTTGTATAATAATTAAAAACTGTTTGACAAAAATCTTAAACCGACTTCAAAGTACACTAAGAAGTAATCAAATCCTTAACTGATGACAATGGGACCAAACGGGAAGTGTACCCTTCCAAATAAAAAAATAATTTTCCAAATCGGTTAATAAATGACGGAGTTATGAGGTAACAAACATAAACAATAAAATAAAATAATTGGACTGTTTTACAAAATACTTAAACCGACTTCAAAGTACACTAAGAAGTAATCAAATCCTTAACTGATGACAATGGGACCAAACGGGAAGCGTACCCTTTCAAATAAAAAAAGAATTTTCCAAATCGGTTAATAAATGATGGAGTTATGAGGTAACAAACATATAAAAAAAAATACATTCGAATTGAGAACCTCCTCCTTTTTTTGAAGTCGGTTAAGAATACAACTGAATTGAGAACCTCCTCCTTTTATTTGAAGTCCGTTAAAAATATATGAAATTTTTAACAAAAACCTATTTATGTTTAGTCGTTGGGAATCGACCCCACGACTTGAGGAGTTTTAACCAAATATGCCAACTGTCCCGTCAATTTTATTGATGTATGCTTCGAATTCTACATCGCTGAGAGAATTCAATAAAGTATTGAATAAATTGTGATCCCAACAATACATATAAACCAATATTCCAATATGTGAAGTTAATCAAGAACTAATTAAACTTAAAATCAACTAACTTCACATTATAGTTCAACGAATGAATTTCACCCAGTTGTTTAGTTAAACCACCATAATAACCTATAACTATGTTGCGGTATTCACTTTGTGAACGGTACGTTTCACCAAATTTACTCGTGCTCCGTACTGTGTTTATGTCTAAACATTATTTGAATGAATTTTTTTTTTTTTTTTTTTTTTTTTTTTTTTTTTTATACAACTAAGTCGCTAAACAAGCATACGGCCCGCCTGATGTGAAGCGGTTACCGTAGCCATATGGACGCTTGCAACACACGAAGCATCGCTCACGCGTTACCGACCTTTCCCCCCTCCCCTATGAGCTCTGGCGACCTTACTCACGCGCAGGAACACAACTTTACACAACATAAAGTTATTTGGCTGCGGTATTCTGTAAGGTGGAGGTACTTCCCCAGTCGAGCTGCTCTTTGAGCGAATATTACGCTATGCTCTACCTCTCAAAGAATTGGCTTATTTTAATGTAATTAGGTAATTATAGTATCGACTATTGGAAACTGTAGCTACCATTATATCCTACTACTATCTGACTATCCTGTTTTAAGGCAATGATAGCTCAGTGGTAGTGACGTCGGATGCCGAGACGACGATCCCGGGTTCGAATCCTACAATGAGCTTGAGCTTTCGGTGAAGGAAAACATCGTGAGGAAATCATAGCACGGTGGTAGGTTACTCTGTAGTACCCAGCTGGCTGGCCAACCACCTATGTGTGTGTTCCGACAGCTTCACTTGAGAGCCAGTTCCTTCTAGGCTTTGTGTGCTTACCTTCGGTCACATCATCACTTACCATGGTGAGATTGCGGTGAGGGTATAAGTCTTCATCATCATCAGCCTATAATGTCCCACTGCTGAGCACAGGCCTCCTTTCACAAATGAGGGTGAAAGGAAATGGGCAATGGGCAATACTCCACCACACGTGCCCACTGCGGGTTGGTGGAGATAGGCTAGTGGTCAACCTACTGTTGGAATTTTACAAGCCGCCAAGGAGGTGTGGCGGCACGTCACTAGTGGACAAATCACATGCGCACATCACTACAGTAGTCATTGGCAACAAGAAAAACGTGCTAGATATTTTCGTTAAACATTTTCATTTTATTTCTGTAAATATTCAATATACATACATTTTACCTTTCTACCTTCTCCTATTATTTACGTAACCGTTCCCCACAGAGGCATCCAGACTATTACAATTATGTGATAACCTGGACCAACGGCTTTACGTGCCTTCCGAAGCACGGAAACGCTCGATTTGAAATACCACTAGGCGGTCACCTATTCAGGTACCGACCACGACGGTGGTAGATTAATTTTGCCGATCGATTAAGAACGGCTAATCATGCTACACCACGAGCGGTTTGGTATAAATATATTAAGGGATATTCATATCCCACTTGTAAAATTTAGTTAAATTCTTCCAAATTAAATGACTAAGCAATATACAATTTTGCATTTATAGTATTAGTATAAAATTGGTCTGTCCTACTTTGAGATCGACTGGAAAAACATTTTTTAAAGCATCATAATAATTTCGGTGGCATTTTATGAGCACATCAAATCTTTATGACCGAGAGCCATGCGTTTATAGCTTTTAAGAGAGATAAAAAATTTACTCCACTTAATGTTTCAGTGATGATATTTTTAGGAATGTGAAAATTTGGATGATTTGTGTATCAGTTATTAAATAAGGAATAAAAAAGATAATAAATTATAATTAAGGTTGTCTGGAAGAGATCGCTTCTTAGCGATAAGACCACCTATTGTACTTACACAAATTTTTAACTATAAGCATTTATTTTTATACTTTGTTAAATACTTTTAGTACAATAAAGAGTTATCTATTTATCTATCTATATTTATAATCACCAGATAATATTCATCCTCATTATCACTTTGATCAGATAGTGATAAAATACAAGCCTGATCCTTCCTATTGATGTTATGAGTTGGTGTGGAAGACATTTATTACAGCAAATAATACCTTTATTTACAACAAATATGTACAAAATACAATCTATATATAGAAACTTTCCTCAGGCCTGCCGCTGCTTCCGATTAACGGCAGGGTTCCCAGAAGACCGCAAAAGGCACAAAAATATAATTGGGTCCAATCGATGCGTATTGCGTTGGTGCGGATAAATTAAATTATCTTATGAATAGTAGAAATGCGGATGTTTGTATGGATGTCTATTACTTCGTCATAATGCCTGAATGCATTTTAAAGAATCCTGGTAACACACCTATGATTATAATAAAAGCGAATATTTGTGTGAATGCATGTCACAGATTGAATATATTCTGAATTACTACATAGTATTTTTATCACGGGTATTATTGTTCGTAGATAAAATCGCGAAATGAAAACTGGTCTATAAATCCTGGAATTTTATCCACAAACAGTTTTGATCCTCCGGAACGTAGGTAAAGCCCCGTCCGGTTTTTTGATTTCTGTATGTCGTCGTTACATTTCAAGCTTGAAGAACATTTTCCTGACATTAAAGTCTTCATGCTACGAATTGTCTAACTGTGCTTACAAAAGCAGTCTGCGCCAGTGATTTAGATCCGCTCACTACGTTAAATCCAAGATTTACCACCGATTCTTGGCTCGCCGTCCGGTTCAATTTTACGAGTTTTCTTTTTTATAATGATGAGCAAATATTTTTGGATTTGACCTAAGTATCAACTCTTGTTTTGACGGTGATTATTAAAAAAAATATTTTGAAAAATGCAATTTCTACTCATGTTTTTTTTACTGCAATAAATGTTACTAGTTAAATGATTTTCCGATCTAAAGTTAATGTTCCCCGAACTATGATAGACGCCCCTAATACCGTTGGGCTAAACAGCTGTTAATTGGACAAAAGTTAAGCCGAGGCAATTAATAACAATAATCTATGACAGGCTTGATTGTGATTAATGAAATTACCTTTGTAGCGGTTTAATTAATGATTGATTTGTTTAAATCTATAGGTACTAATATAATAAAGTTAAAGAGTATTTTGTTTAATTGTTTCAATGCGCTAATCTCTGAAACTACCAGTCGGATTCGAAAAATTCACTAATAGGACACTACATTATTTCCGAGTGTTATAGGCAACTTTTTATCCAGGGAATACAGGTGAAACCGCAGGGTACAGCTAGTACTTAAGTAAGATAATTTATTTAATGCGTCATTATAGTTTTTTTAAATATATCCTGCGTAAAGTAGGTTTACTGTTAGTCCTACACAAGAATGCTTCCTTCCAAACTTTTTGTGTTTACTTCCTTACGTCTTACCATAATAAAAAAAACACATGAAGAATATCTAAGAGCGAAAATATAACTTAACTTTGGCAGTCTAGGCTGACTTTTCAAAGATGTTCAACCACTAAATTAAATCCATACATGGAAGCTTACGTAAGACCAAAAATATTTCACGGATTTTCAAACCGCACCATTTTGCCTGTCTCCATAGTCAGTTAGTTATATACCACAGACTTATAGTCGGTGGAGTGTAAAATCAGTTCACGCCTGATTTATGCGGTTATTTCGGGGAGTTTCGGCGTTATCTTGATAGATGGAGCTAAGTCCATGTCTTCACCCTTTAGCTATTATGTTGGATGGTTGTTGTATTGTAGTTCATTTGTTTAAGATTAATGTTAATTGGTTGAAAGCGGCGTCTATATAAATAGCGGTTGGACTGTAGAGCTATTTTCGATGGTGGTCGAATTATATGTGGCAGTAAAAAAGAAATATCCGAAATATAATTCTGGTTGTGAACCCCCTTATCTATACATATAAAATGCTTTGTCCTGAATGACTGACTGACAATCAACGCTCAGCCTAAACCGCTGATCGTAGAGACCTGAAACTTGGAGTGTATGTTCTTTGTATGACGTAGGCATCCGATAAGAAAGGATTTTTCGAAATTCTACCCCTAAGGGGGTGAAAAACGGGGGCAAAGTTTGTATGGGACATAGTGATTCCGTGGTCCGATCTACTTCAAATTTTGCATAGACATTCCTTAACAGAATTGATGGAAGACGTGTTTCGTATTTTATTGAAACTCATCGCCTAACGGTGTCAAAAAGGGGTAGAAAGTTATTTTAGGGGTGATTTGCATCGAAGTTGATATCAATACTCCTTAGGACTTTTGTTTTAAATTACATTTTATTTTGACACATGTTTGAAAACTCAATCCGATTTTCACAGATTTCAAAATAAGGCAGATGGAGCGCCCGAAACACGGGAGTGAGGCCAAAAAAGCAAATACAAATTGTAAAACACATACCTGTGGGGCGATTACGTAACTAAATTTCAATCATTTTCGAATTGAAATCGGTTCAATATAGCGGTTTTCTGATAACTTTTTACGTTCTGATAACTGTAAATACAAACAGTGGTTCATTAGATGGAACCATTCCCGTTTTTGTAATATTTATACCGATTCAGAGGTTATTTCAATCTGAATTTCATTGCATTAAAGTTACGTAATCCACGTGCTGGTATTCGCTTTTGAATTTGTATTTGCTTTGTTTACAAAACTTTATTTAACGAAAATCACTTTCGATTAAATAAACTTTGTGGTTTTTTTTGACCTCACTCCCGTGTTTCGCGCGCTCTATCTGCCTTTTGTTCTATAATATGACCAGATTTTATTCAAAAAACTTGGTGCAATGCAATACTCTTTAAAATTGGAATGTCAAATATAAAAGAATATTTAAATCGGATTAAAATTCGAAGCATATTTATTTTTGTTCTTGAATTTTTGAATGAAAAACTTACCTGTAACACAGAGAGAGTTCTAAAGTTCTGCGTTCAGAATTCTGCATTCCGTGACTATTGTGCACACAGCAAGCAGTCTAGAGTTCTATAGTTCTGCAATATTCGCTACTGATCACAAATCATATACACTTTTTTTATTAGTGTATAATATTGGTTTTTAGTTTTAGTAGTAAAAATATCCGTGTTTGATTTTTCGGGGTGATTTGCACCGAAGTTGATAGCAATACTCCTTAGTGCTTTTGATTTAAATTTTCTTTTATATTTGTTATTGCACATTGCACCTAGCTTTTATGTGAGTTTAACTTTTTTTTGAATAAAATCGGATTGAGTATTTAATCATTTTTGTCTGTCTGTTCCGGTTCATAGCTGATGTTATAAGGAGTAACTTAGGTACTTTTAATTTAAAAAAAAAAAAATGTGTTCCGCGCAAAAAAATTCAAACCGTACGCGGGTGAAACCGCGGGGGTCTGCTAGTTCATAATAAAGTTATCAAACGTTGATTAGCTAAAATTCCGAAGTCTTTATCTGACAGGTGACATTTTGATCGAAAGAATGAGACGGGGCACACTATTACACGGATTTAGTTAAAAAGCGATTATGAATAAGGAAGTAAGTATATTTAAAACAATTGTTAAGTACTTAAATAAAATAAAAATCCATTTATTTCTGGATTATATTCTGATAATGTTGATACAACTTATAATATGTCAGTAGCAAAACAACAATCAAATAAAATGTTATATTAATTAAGTTTATTTAATATGACATGGTTCAAACAGTTTCTCGTAATTTAGCCAAGTTGTACGTAATGCTATATCTGCAATAATTTATACTCTAATATAAATTACTCAAATGACTATTAATCTTTTAAATTAATTACGTTCTTTATGATTATGATTACTAAGAGGATTATTTCTATGAAGCGCCCTTTATAACTAATCTGTCTCTGTACTTCGATATACCTACTATTTGGAATTCCATATAATATCAAGTGTACCAAATAAAAAAAATTTTTCGTACCTTAAAATTCGTCGACTCCAAAACGAGTGGCAAAACAAACTCCCGAAGAGCGAAACTATCAAACGGCACTAAGATTTTAAATCGACCAACATTTCCAAGCTGCACTTTGTCGTGCACCGACAGTTTTCTGTTTTGATGGCCCCGGTCGGAGGTGAAATCCATGGCCACTACAGCTCACAGCTACTACTATTGGTATTTTTTTTATGGTTTTGATCTTTCTTATATTTTACTAGCTGCCCTGGCCTACCTTGTCCTGCCCTGCCCTGCCCTGCCCTTCTTTTTAGTTAAGCGGCGGAAACAAATCCAACAAATCAAAGATCAATTTTGTTTTTATATACTTATATAGATTAGGTTTGATTTCAACCTACCCATATGATGATATGACCTGCCTGATAGCAGGTTCGTAGCGACAGATTTTCAAATTCTAAGCCATTGTTAAAGCACTGAAATCCATTGAATATATTAATTTTTTGTGTTTGAAAATACATATGAATTAGTTAGAACAAATCTGCCATAAACTTTTTTTTTGTTTGATCATGTGATACAGCTTAAAATGCTGTAGACGTATACAACTCTATGCACATGCTGTGTTTGTGCTAATTAGACGGATAGGTACTACAAATCACCCAGTAGAATATTTTCCTCATAATAAATTATTTTATTTCGTCAAAATCTCGCCTAGCACCAATGGTAGGACAGCTTAAATTCACAGAGGACTCCTCGTTACGTTGCTACGGACATTTTTCTATTTCTAACAACGTAAACTACAATCAGAATGCACTGTTGCACTCGCGTAAATGTCAACCAGTCTCACTTGGCGTATGCTGTAATTAAAGCATGGCTTGATGAATGTCGTTAGTATAGTTTTAGTTTTTTTCATAGAATTAATTAAAGGTATGCGTGAGGTTTTCTTAATAATCTTGGAGACTAATGAGCCTTTTTCACATTTGCATGCAACGCTGTTTTTCTTACGGCACCCCCGGTGTTATAGTTATAAAAGTATTTTTTTCCATCAAAATGTAGAGCACGTTTAGTAATAAAAGAACTTAGATAGTAAAAATCGGAATCACTGTAATCTAACCAACGACTGTTGCAGGTGGAGCTTACCCACACACATTCTGTTTTGCTGTTCACTTTATTTTAGAGCCTCAATTATCTCTAGTGAGGTCTTCTCCAATTTTTTAGGATGTCGTTGTTTTAAAACTATTCGATATACGATCCAGTTTTTTTTTATACCACTAAGGTGGCTAACAAGCATACGGCCCGCCTGATGGTAAGCAGTTACCGTAGCCTATGGACGCTTGCAACACCAGGGGTATCACTCGCGCGTTTCCGGCCCTGAAGAAATCTCTTCCCACCCTTTTTGAAGAACCCCATGCTGTACTCCATTGGGAAAACCACGGCGGGGAGCTCATTCCACAATCTGAGCGTCCGCGGAATAAAACTCATTTGAGCCCGCACAGTTCAAAACAATTCTGATTTCAATGTGTGAGGATGGACTCCCCGTCGATGGCGAGAGTTGCGATGGTAGAAGGTAGCCGTGGGCATCAAGTCGAACAATTCTTTAGAATACTCTCCGTTGTACAAGCGGCAGAACACACATAAGGAGGCAAAGTCTCTCCTCAGATTGAGGGGCTCTAAACCGCTTGTGAGCTCGGGGTCGTCTACAATTCTGATGGCACGACGCTGAACCGAGTCTAAAAGCCCAAGCTGGTATCCAGGTGCTTGCGCCCATAGATGACAGCAGTACTCTATATGAGGCCGGACTTCCGACTTATAAAGTTTACAATCTTTAGGCAAACCTACAAGAGCACAAAAAGTAAATTGGAACATATAATTAAATTTCATTAAATTCTCTTATTCAACACATGCTACTTTGTTAGGTACTTTATATAAAAAAAAAATTTTTAACAAAACAATATGAGTTGTGATATTAAAGCATAAATTTTAGCAGCCTGCTCAAATGGCGTAAAAAAGTCACGCAAAACTCAAGTAAATGTAATATCAGCAACTATTTTTTGCTGTCAAATGGAACTTTGGCAAGTGTAATGTTGAATAACGTTGCTAATTTTACGCTGAATAAAGCCGTAAATTATAACTGAAGTTACAAAATACTGACTTAAAAAAATAAATATAACATTTCTTAGGAATATTACTATCGAATATTATCCAAATATTAGTAGTGAGGCCAGTACCTGGATGGGTGACCGCCTACTGGTATTTCAACTCGAGCGCTTTCAGTGTTTTACCCTTACTTTCAGGTATCACTTAAGGTGGGGATGTACGCCGTTGACCTTGCTCGAATGGGCGTTACCGGTGCGGGAGCACCTCACCCCCCGACAATAATTACGCGCAGCGCGTCTCGTACGAGTGTATGTTGCAGGCGAATTACAAAATTCACCCGTTTACAAACGGCCGGTATTTAGTAAAGATGTCGGTATTTTTTTTTTATTTGCACTTGTTTGGATCGCAGTTTTTTATCAAATTACATTCGGAGTTACACATAATCATTTCAAAATGTCTAAATAATGCTAATTATCACAATCGTATTATCTAATCTAATAATAATCTAATACCTCAGAGTATATTAATACTACCAACAACTAATAACTATAAACGAGCAATTCTTGTATATATGTAAATACTTATATATACCTATATAAATCTGAATCTCGGAAACAGCTCCAACGATTTTCATAAAATTTTGTATGCAGTGGGTTTTGGGGGCGATAAAGTGATCTAGCTAGGATTCATATTCAGAAAACGTCGTTTTATCCGTGTTTGCAGGTAATGAAAAACTGCTGTAATATCATTAGAATACGAAGGTTAATTTCGCCAACATTTACAAGCATACAATAGCTCAGGTGGGAACGGGCGGTTTCGAAACCGGAAGATCGCGGTTCGCGTCCGGATGACTATATTTTTATGTTTTTTATTTTTTCAATTTCCTTCATTTGTGAGACAAATTATCGGAGGGCACGGCAGTGCCCCCGCCATGTCGAGCGCGAAGCAAACACTGCCGTACCATCCTTTACTGGAACCATTTCGCCGCATTTTCAGGCCCCTATTTGAAAACCTCTGGATAAGACCAGAACATAGAAATTTTCGTCATCCAGTAAGCTATAATCACATACTTAAAATCCAAAATTTCAAGTCTGTAGGTCATTTAGTTCCGAAGTTAAGCGAAAGCAAAGTTTCGCATTTATGACACTCACTCACTCACTCACTCATGATCATCAAAATAGAACTGGTACTTCCCATAAACTCAGAGAGCTGAAATTTGGTACAGAGTTAGGGTTTAATGGCCACATAAAGGGAAAACTATAAAAACTAGGATAATCGAAGATCTGGAGTACCTGGTGACCCTGATTAGAAAACACAAGAGCCCAACCAAACTATTAGAGATCGACATACCGCCATTACAAAAAATATTCAACTTGGTGGGCCGCTTCATTTTCTACAAAAAGAAGTGAAATCCCACCAAAAACATTCTGTAAAAAACTAGCCAAGTCTCGATGGAGCTGCTTGTTTATCTCTAAAAAGTAATCCCATCAAAAACATTTTGTAAAAAACTAGCCAAGTCTCGATGGAGCTACTTGTTTATCTCTAAAAAGTAATGAAATCTAGACAAAGTCGTGCCAAGTCTAAGGTTCCTTACTGCGATTTCTTTATTATTACAGTTAATGTTGTGTGACTTGGCCGTTGAACATTCTTTATACGTTAGTGGGTGCAAGTACAGATTGGTGCAATGGTGTCATGGAACACCTGGTTTTGTACCCTTGTGTTCCCTTCAACGGCCAAGTCACACAACATTAACTATAATAATAAAGAAATCGCAGTAAGGAACCTTAGACTTGGCACGACTTTGTCTAGATTTCATTACTTTTTAGAGATAAACAAGTAGCTCCATCGAGACTTGGCTAGTTTTTTACAAAATGTTTTTGATGGGATTACTTTTTTAGAGAAACAAGCAGCTCCATCGAGACTTGGCTAGTTTTTTACAGAATGTTTTTGGTGGGTTATGATTTACCAAAAAATAAACGAGCAAGGCTCAGTCACCCAGGTACTAACCTGTAAACGAGGAATTCTTGTATATATGTATATAGGATGGTTACTTAGACATATGATTGTACTCATGATAACTAACAACTTTCCCAAAGATTTTTATTTTTAATTGATACGGCACATGAGCCCATAATATTTAATTTTAGTACCTAACAAAAATAAGAATATACCATTTTTATTTAATTTGTTGTTTATCCCTATTTCTTTCTTTGGGAAAGTTGTTTGTTATCATGAGTATAATCATGTGTCTTAGTATCGTTTACTAATTACCAGTCATCCTATATAAATATACATACATATGTTAGAAAAAAAAACCGAGGGAAAAAAAAATTTTTCTTTGACTTGCATAGAGACTCCATACAAGTCAAAGATTTTTTTTTTCCCTCTCTTTTTAAAAAAATATATGACACACACACAAACTCTACACACCGTAGTCAAAATATGTGGCTTAGCCGTTTCACTACTACAAGAACTATTGTATAATAAAAAAGTAACAGTGAATACATTTTTCACCTTACTCCCATGTGACGGTAGTGAAACGGCCAAGCCACATATTTTGACTAAGGTGTAGAGTTTGCGAAGTTAGGGCTTGTAGAGTAAGGACAAGTAGAGTTATAAGCTTGGCTCTCCATGAGATCTGATAACTTTTTGACAGTGCAAGCTATATGTCTTGGCAACATTTTACATAAAAATGTTTTTGGTGGGATCATAATAATTTGTCTCACAAACGAAGGAAATTGAAAAAAAAAAAAAAAACAAAAAAAATATAGTCAACCGGACGCGAACCGCGATCTTCCGGTCTCGAGACCGCCCGTTCCCACCTGAGCTATTTATTGTAAGCTTGTAAACGTTGGCGAAATTAACCTTCGTATTCTAATGATAATACAGCAGTTTTTCATTATCTGCAAACATGGATAAAATGACGTTTTCTGAATATGAATCCTAGCTAGATCGATTTATCACCCCCGAAAACTTTTAGTTTAAATTTTTAGTCTTAATTTTTAGAAATCGTTGTTTTATCCATGCTTTCAGGCAATGAAAAACTGCTCCAATATTATTAGAATACGAAGGTAAATTTCCCACAATCTACAAGTTTACAATAGCTCAGGTGGTAAATCGGGCGGTTCCGAAACCGAAACGCTTCGGTTCAAGTCCAGATGATTATTATTTTTTCAAGTTCCTTCTTTTGTGAGAAAAACTATATGGATTTACAAAAAAAAAAAAAACGAGCAAAGCTCGGTCACCCAGGTACTATAATATTGTTATGTCAATAAAATAATAAGTATTCATAACACAGAATAGAAACATTGTTTAACCTTAATAAAAAAAAACTGTCCTTTTCCATATCATAGGCTATCTGCATGCCAAATTTCATGAGGTTCCGCTGAGTAATTATGGCGTGAAGGCGTAACAAACAAACAAACAAACTTACTTTCAAATTTATAATATTATTAAGTTAGGTGGGATATAATATTAATAATAATAATGTATAAATAACATTATTATCATCTTTAATTTTATTGTAGCTTATAACAATTTTTTTATAACATTAAAATTAAAATCAAAAACACTACTAATAAAAAACCTAACTATTATTATAGTATGGATGGCATTCGCTGTACACCATAACGTCACCGCGCCAGGTCTCAATTTATCGCGCACGGGAGTACCGATAAACCCGCCTAATACCAAGAATCGACAAAATAACAAATTGATTTCAAGCCAGCCACAGGACTTTGAAAGCCACGGAGAAAAGTGACATAGGTCCGTTCATCACAGTGTCTCGTCCCGCACTGATTTATTGGACGACAGAGGGGTCGCCCACACGTATTTCGAGTATTGATAACGAAGAAAAATTCGTAAGAAATTATTAGAAAAAATATTTGTAAAAATAAGCTGAAGGTGAGCTTGGTAATTCATTTTCGAATATGGTAATGGCAAAAAACAAATCTTATGATTTATATTTTAGGAGAAAAAAGGTTTTATATTTGAAAACAGAGGGTACTTTGCATTTTATTTTCTCTTATTTTAAATTGTATTTTTAATTTTCTGAAAAGAAGAGGATATGCTTTGTATCATGTAGATTATAATTTATATTTTAATTTTTTTTTTTCTATACAGATTACGGAGAAAAATGGTTTTAATGTAGCCCAAATGAAGCCCATTCACATATATCGCCGCCTTAATTGTGATAGTCTTTAAGCTATTTGGACGTCTCCTAGGCGGCTTGATAACTCCAACAGTAGAGCACCAATCCGCAGTGGAAATGCGTGGAATTTTCCTGTTGTCTTTCACCCTCATTTATGAAAGGAGGCCTGTGCTCAGCAGTGGAACATTATAGGCTGATGATGATGATGATGAACCCGGGAAAGGTCTAACAATGCTACCAACCAAGTTTACTCACTTTATTGACGTGCGCAAATTTATTTCAACAGTTTGAAGTCTCTTCCTTAGAAATGATGATGGGTTTTTGCGTAAAAATATTAATATGGAAAACGAGGAGCCTCCTAGGATAAAGGTAAGGACTTACCAGGAACTCCAGGAACTCCTATGGTAATCCAGCACAGTGATAAGCACTATTTTTTTTATATCAATTCACAAATCACAAAGTTCAATGTTTCCCGGTGTGTAGCGTATTTCGTACTGAATGTTGCGGGGTTGCGGGGCGCGCGCGTTTCGTTTTACTCGCACACACGCGTTTGGCGATGCGTCGCCGAAGTATCTTGAAGATTCCCGAAGCTCTTTTCTCGCTTTCACATATGATGTGGGAAAAGGAGAGGAATCGGGAAGTAGAGGCTCGTCATTGAAACTCAATATGAGTAGGTTTCTACTATAAATATTATTATAGGTATTTTGGCCTAAACATCCTCCGCCGCCTTGAGAATACGTAGTGTTCTCAAAAGAAAGAAAAAATAATTAATTATAAGAACTAATTACAGATTATAATAATTACTAAAGTACTGAATATAAGATGCGGTATGATTAATTTTTATTGTGAGGGTAATGGACATAACTTGACAATGGGTCTTTTGAATGATCCATTTGAAGTTTTTACTAAAGCGACGCGGATATTTCCATCCTTGCCAGGATAAACTTGTGATATTATGCCCAACGGCCAACGTAAAGGGGGAATATCATCTTGGTGTATAAGAACCACAGTACCAATCTTAATGTTATCTTTATCAATGAGCCATTTCTGTCTAACTTGAAGATTATGTAAATATTCTATACGCCATCTTTTCCAATAGCTACACACCATCTGATCTAATAATTGTTTCCGACAACGTAAAGATATGGTTTCCTCGGACACATTCTGAAGCGGCAATGAAGTCAATGGTGAAGCCATTATAAAGTGAGCGGCAGTAAGAGGCTCCGGGTAGGGATCCTCAGATAAAATGCAAAGCGGTCTAGAATTTAAGACTGTTTCAATTTGGGTAAGAACAGTGAGGAGCTCTTCATATGTGAGGAGCTGCGAACCGATAACACGGTATAAATGAGTTTTAATCGATTTTATATTAGATTCCCACAATCCTCCGAAATGTGGGGCGCGGGGTGGAATCATTTTCCATTCAATGCGGTACTGATCGGTAAGTAGTTCTTGTAATTGAGCTTTAGCTCCGACAAAGTTAGTTCCGTTATCGGAGTAAAGAAAAGAAACAGGTCCTCGACGGGAAATGAATCGCTTAAAAGCGGAAATAAAAGTATCTGATGACACATCAGTTGCCAATTCGATGTGTACAGCTTTGGTTACTAAGCATATAAACAAACAAATATATGCCTTTTGGCTCTTTTGACCTCTGCGTCTACATAATGTTACTTTAATGGGTCCAGCATAGTCAACGCCCGTATGCACAAACGCTTTGGTCTCCTGAACGCGGCAAGAGGGTAAATCAGCCATTTTTGGGCTGAGAAATGAAGGGGAATTTTTAAAACAAAAGTTACATGAATGTACTCTGTGTCTAATGACACTTCTAGCGGACAGTATCCAATATTTCTGGCGCAACAGTGAGCTCAGAAGATTGGCACCAGTATGGCAATGAGCACGGTGAAAATAGTCTATAATAAGATGAGTAACGTGGTCATGTTTAGGTAAAAGAGCGGGATGCTGAGCTTCATACGGAAGATTTGCATTTGAAAGTCTACCTCCAATTCTAATAATTTTATCTTGATCTATAAAGAGGTCAAGTTTTTTAAGAGGGGAAGATAATTTAACTTTTTGAATATTATTAAATAAATTTTGAAAATGAACTTGTTGTACAGAGCGTATTAAATATACTTCAGCTTTATTTAGCTCAGAAGCTGTGATGCGGCTGTGACCTTGATCACGAGAAATTATGCGAGAAAATCTAAGTATGTATACTATTATGCGTAATATTTTATTCCATGATGAGTATTTCAGAGCAAGCTCGTAAATTAAATTAGGCTCAACAGAAGCGGACGCGGTACAAGTAACAAGCGTTTTACTATTAAATTCAGGTAGGTCCTCACAGCATTCGGGACTAAATGGAGTGATAGGCCATTCTGAAACTGGATCTTTTAACCATTTCGGGCCGTGCCACCATAAGTGATGTGACACTAGCTGCTCAGGTAGAATACCTCTAGAGAGACAGTCGCTAGGATTTTCTATACCACTAACGTGGTAGAAATGTTTTGGGTCAAAATTTTCTTGACATTTAGCAATGCGGTTACTAACGAAAACATTCCATCTATGTGGAGATGAATGTATCCATGACAGAGTAATTTTAGAATCGGAGAATGCGAATATATTATCAATAGCGGTTCGAGCACTATAAGTCTCATTAATTAATTTAATAAGTTTTGACAGAAGAACAGCGGCGCATAACTCTAAACGAGCAAGCGAAACTACCTTTACAGGTGCAACCTTAGATTTCGCACACACCAACCGTACGTGTATGTTACCATCAGGATCAGTCACATGTAAATATATGATGCAGCCATATGCTTTAAGACTGGCATCAGCAAAACCAACAATATTTGTTTTGCAGCCCATAGAAACGGCTAAATGACGCGGTATTTTTAATGTAGAAAGAAGAGGCAATTGCTCTTTGAATTTATTAAAGAGAGAAACGATAGAGTCTGGGGGTGTTTCATCCCAATCAATATGAAGATTCCATAAATCTTTAATTAATAATTTGGCAAACAATACCACTGGGGCAGCAAATCCGAGTACATCCCACAAGCGGGCAATTGTTGACAGTATGAATCTTTTGGTGCACTTGTCGTGTAAATCAGATGTAGTAAAAGTGAAGCTATCATCTGCAGGAATCCATTTGAGACCTAGAATTTTGAGGTTATCATTGTCTGAAAAATCTATAGCAGCCCGATTGGATTGGGCACAGAGACCAGCAACTCCTGTGAGTTACTTGCCCATTTGGTGAGATCAAAACCACCAGCTTTAAAAAGAGAGATGAGCTCTTGAGATAAGACTTTAGCTTCTTCTAAAGAAGGAATGGAAGTGGCTAAGTCATCCATATATAGTTCACGCGAAGCTACTTCAGCAGCGCGAGGGAATAGGTTTTTCTCATCCGAGCATAACTGGCGCACAGTGCGCATGGCTAAAAACGGACTGGACTTAAGACCGAATGCAACTCGGTTAAATTGAAATACGCGGATCGGATCATTGGGATCAAAGCGGAATAATATTTTTTGATATTTTCTATGCTCATCAATAACAGCAATTTGCAGGTACATTTGTTTTATATCTGCTGTAATAGCAATGGGAAATAAGCGGAAGTTCAGTAATACAATAAACAAGTCAGATTGTAAATTGGGTCCCGTATGTAAAATATCGTTTAGTGATATGCCATTGTGACATTTAGCACTAGCATCGAGTACTATACGAACTTTTGTTGTTTCTTTGTCTTGCCGTACGACGGGATGGTGTGGTATGAAGTACCCTTTATCATGGTCGTCAGAATTGGAAGGCAATGTTTCAGATAAGTATTTTTTATCTAAGTACTCCTGTATAACCTCATTATAACTAGCGCGTAGCTGTGGATCGCGTAGCTTGGTACGCTCCAAAGCAAGTAAACGGCGGTGAGCAACGGAACGGGAATCACCTAACACGTCAGGATCCTCACGAAAAGGTAACGCGGTGCAATATCTGCCTGCGGAGTCCCGTGAGAAGTTACGAGAGAACAGCTGTTCACACTCCTTTTCGGCCGAGCTCATAAATTTTTGCGCGGGAATTTCTTCGAGCTCCCAAAACTTAAGTAGGGAATCATCTAAAGAAATAGTAAGGTCATTGGGACCAGAAATGAAAAAAGTCGCGGTATTAAAATAAGTGGATGCATTTTTATTAATATTAGAGTTAGCGGGAACGTCGCCCATAAGAATATAACCGAACACGGTTTCAAGGGCAGAAGGAGCGGGAGGTGCAATAATTTTTTGACATAATAATGGGAACAATTGTGCCCCGAGAACTACTTCGACCTCTCCGGGGATGTGCCACAGAGGGTCAGCGAGCGGTAAGTTACCTAAATGTTGCACTATAGAAGTCTCAACATATTCAGTCGGTAACCTGTCAGTAATGCTATCAACGACAAGAGCGGTAATATTATAAAAATATTTTTTATTTTTCGCGGTTATTTTAAGTTGAACGTAGCCGTGAATAGGACGCGAAGTGGATCCTACTGTCGCGAAGTGCATATACTATATCAACGCACAGCATCATTGAGGATGCGCTGTGTATATATGCACATATATGACTATATAGATATAATCATATGGGGAATATATTAAGCCCGGTGAAGCACACACATACGAATACAACCTACCAAATGATAGGCCGCATCGTACGGGGCACAACAACAGGCACATCGCGAATAAATTAAAAATTAGTATTAACCGAGAGTACAACTGACCAAGAATTCACTCACCCTCAGAATAAGTGTGCAGACCCGTCGTTCTTAGTTTACTGTCCCTGGCTGATTACAAACTCAAATATCGTCTGCTTCGCTTCTCCACTAGTGAGGACATCTGTAAGTATAAGGTAAGCTGGGCAGACACTGTGTCACATGTGACACAGCATCCGCCCAGCGCCACACGGGTCGGGATGACGTCAGACATCCTCCAGACCCTACCCGTAAGTATTTCCTACCCATTTCATTCAAGTCTCACTATCAAATGCTGCATATAGTTATTACTGATACTAGCCTCTACATAATTACTCTAAACATCAGTTTATTGCCTCCACTCAATACTTTCCTTACTCAATACTGCATTGTGGAGAATTATCCATAGTAGGATCTCAGACCACTGTCAACACAACAGCTCCGCGGGTGTTATCCATAGTAGGATCCCAGACCATTGTCAACACAATAGCTCTGAGGGGAATTATCCATAGTAGGATCCTATCCCATTGCAAACACCCTATCCATAGTAGGATCTCAGACCACTGTCAACACAACAGCTCTGCGGGTGATTATCCATAGTAGGATCCCAGATCATTGTCAACACAATAGCTCTGAGGGGAATTATCCATAGTAGGATCCTATCCCATTGCAAACACCCTAGCACCCTATTCTATTGTAAACACAATAGCATCCTATCCTATTGTAAACGCAATAGCATCAAATATGGCCTTTGCCATCATCATTGTATGACCACTGTCATATGCTAGATCGATCTAGTCTCACCCATTGGGGTGCTCAAAGTTCACAAATACCATACCAGCCTGTGCTAGATCGATCCAGACTCCCCGAAGCTGGGTTACGCCCTACCTAATATCCACTTGGGAGACAGACCGCGCTAGATCTAGACTTGACCATAATCGACCACATCGGTTCGACCATTAGTTCCCTACGAGGGCACAACCTTGTCTGCCTTGCTCGGTCAGATCCTAAAGCAAGTTGGACCCCCTATGTTCCCTACGGGGTATCACCTTGTCTGCCGGCTCAGTCAGATCCTACAACAGGTTGAACCCCCTGTTCCTATGGGGTACCACCTTGTCTGCCAGCTCAGTCAGATCCTATAACAGGTTGATCCCACCTACCTAACAGTCCCTCCGGGGGTACAACCTTGTCTGCCGGTTCGAACAGATCCTAAACCAGGTTGAACCCTCCCTACACCCCTCGGGGTGGCTCCTAACATCCCCTTAGTGGGGGCAGCTCCTAACATTCTTATATTACATTATGGGAGCTCCCTACAAATCTGCTAAGTCACATCTAACTGTTCTAACATCCTATCTATATTTATCTCATAGGCTTCGCTTTATCATCTCATTCAACGGTAGTATCAGTATATGCAAACAACACTTAACAATAAAACCAACCACGAGAAACCCTTCTTTGTCCCTCACATGTCATCTTAAATTATCTGAGGAATCTTAGCATATTTTCACCAAAGTCCTATCTCAATCAATCGACAATTAACATCACAATCCGTAACTCTAACAAGTTTTATCTTTAATAAGGAATTGAAACACTTACGGCAACTTCTCCTGTCCCCCCTCACAACGGCTTCTTTCACTCACTTTAAAACTAACAAAATGGCAACGAACGACAAAGTGTTGCCAGTCTCGGATTATTCATTCGTACTTATGTTTCTACATTTACAACCGATTAATCGGTACGTTTTCGCGACCCGAGTCGCGACACTCCCCCCGGGAAAACGTATGTTAAGACTATTAGATTTAGGTTCTACTCCCTTATTTTTTCAAGGACACGAAGGACAGCTACTCTTCTTTGTTTAGTTATTTCAGATCTTTCATTAATCTCTGTTCCCGGAACTTTATCATCTAATTTACTTTCTGGTTCTTCTAGAATTATTTCAGATGAGTTCATATCTGAATTATCTTTCTCTATTAATTCTGCTACAGGACTGCTACCTTGTAGGGTGTCAGGTTCATTGATATTTTCGTAATCGGGCGTTCTTTCTTTATGTTGTGCAAACTGTGGTGATACGCTTTCTATCGTTATTTCAACAGATAGTTCCCTAAGTTCTATATTGGGATCTTCAATTTCAAGAGGATACAAATTACTAATGGATCTCGTATACATAATAAATCATTAATTATAAATTATAGGAAATGTATAAAAATTATAAACTGTTTAAATCAATAAATATAAAATTATTATTATTATATATAAATTATAGGAATTGTATTAAATCATTTTTCTTTTGTTTATAAAATAGCTAATAAGTCAACTAATAATCATACCAAGTTATGTACAATATATTATATTTGAACCATAACAGATGGAAGAGCAATTACACCTATAATACAGGTCTCACCTAGTTTAGGTGTAACCGCCCGCTTGATGCAAATGTATTATTATTATATTTCTATACATGTACTCTTAGCTATAAACATTATACACGGTGATTCCGGATTTGACTTCAGCTACTCTACAAAACCCATCCTCACATTTAATCAGTTCAACTATCTTGCAAACTAGCCAATTCTCACGATTTTTTAGAATCTCCTTCGATTTGTACTGTTGTACAAATTTACCCATTGTTAAAAATGTAACGGTCTTAGTACTTGATCAATTTCTGTGTACATATATTAGTGGTCTAGCATTAAGAATTGCTTCTATCTCCTTTATGACTGTAAGAAGTTCAACGTCTTTTCATAGATGTTTCTGAAGAGTTATTTTCATGTAGTGTTTTACCAGACTCGCTAATCTTTCGTAGAATCCGCCATGCCATGGTGCTAGTTGGGGTATACATTTCCATATTATATTATTACATATGCGGTAAGCATCATTCAGAATTTCCTTCCAGTTACGGAAACTTATTGGTAGCTTTAGACATATTTTTATTTTCTTAAAAGAATACCGGTATCTATCCAAGCTGCTAGTTCTACTGAATTATATATATTTTAAGACATTTATTTCTCAAAAACAGAATATACAATTCACTTACATGAGAAACACAAGGTAACATATAAATTGATTCATGGATTGAATGGAACGGCGAAAGTTACATAATTGTTATTTAGGTAATGAAAGGACACTTATTTTTCTACAGTGTAGGTAAGCAGAAATTTTGTTTTATTCCCTCACCTACCGAACAAAAGCATGAGACAATACACGGTCCTAATTACACGTCGTGATTCAACCCCTATCATTGCAACATTAGGTAGCTCATTTTTTATAGGTTCATTCTAAAGTGTAAATTAGACCGATAATAATTATTAATTTACTAGCAATTTTATATATGTACATATATATATATTATATTTGTTTTTCAATATGTACAATTACAATTACATAAATAAATAAATTTCTCTAGACAGCTTGAAGTAAAATGCGTTATCTTACTATTTTCTTAAGTACTCCTCGTGTTACTATTAATCTTCTTAGAACATTAATTCATTCTTATTTAGTCATATCTATTACTAATTCTAAATGTATTTCTCCAACAGCCAGGCATGTATATAGACAAATCCATCTCTTTTCCTTGTGGATTCTAATATTCTTGACTAATAATATTATCTATAAAAGTATAGTAATTTCTCTTTACCTTTTGTATTCTCTAATTTTACGTTATTATCTGCTATGATTTCTCGATTCGATAGACCCTCCCCGGCGAGAAAAGACTTATCATTGGATTGTTGACCAATTGGTTGGATGTTGCAGTATAAATTCTGGGCCTCGAATCTATTGGTTTCTGTCTTCCTCTGTTAGTTAGGTCTAGTTGCTATATCAGCTATGTTCATTTGTGATGGAAGAAATCGTACTGTCAGAATTTTAAACTTCTAATTTTCATCCATCCTTCTAGCTACAACTGAGATTGACAAGGTACCATGTCACACGGGACCCATCGATAGGTAGCGTTCATACTGGAAACTCACTAACAATTATAGCGCACCACAAAGGCAACCAAAAGACAAATGGAAAGGATGTTGTAACAACTGGGAGAAAAATAATATGAGAGTCACAAAATACAACATAAATTGCCAACTAACACCGCTCACAAATCCAAGGCACTCGCAACCTGTAAAACTGTATCCATAGGCAAATCAAATGCAAACAAGTTAGCACGCTGAATAGTCTGTACAAACAGACAAAGCCGAGCCAACCATTATACACTAAATCAAAAAATATGTTAGTCGTTGAACACGAACGACGGACTTAATGAATTGACCCTCGACACCACCGGACCCCGTTCAATAGTATCAACAATTATACCTCGATGCTCCATCTCCGAGAGACAATCAAATCATGTAGTACGAGTATTATTACCATCTAACTACCAGCTCACGTAGCCAGCAAGCACAACCAATCGTGACCAATCTGTTTTGCTTGAATCGGCAGAAGGCAATATGCTAAAAGTATAAACTATGTCAAACCACCACTGTAAACAATAATATCGCAATTTCTCACATAATCGACAGCACCCTCAATAGATAAGTACAAATAAATAAAGTGTCGACAAATTTCAACTCCACTCAGGAGCAACAGATCCCATCCGACGGCATGCCACGCTCGCCGCGTTCTGCAAGTGCACGACGTCACAACCTTCAACAAATTAAAATCATTTATAACTACCGATTCCTAGCCTCCAGCGCCTCATCATCCCCCATATAAAGATCCTACAAACTCCTCATCATAAATCAAGATAAACTTGCACGTGAACGGCGCCTTGCTACTCTTGGGCCCAAGACTGCCAACCCTCTTCCGGTAGAAGTTTCAGTTCGTATCAGCTAATAACATGTAACAAATTATTTTCTAGTTGGTTTATTTTACCCATTGAAATCTTGTAACCGCTCTGTCTCTTACTTGTAGTATTTGAATGAAGCGTGCTTGTAGTTTCTTTCAATACTGGACGAATCTTGGGACATAAAGCTCTATTATGATTTCCAATGCTACTAAAATGTAGCTACGCAAAGTTTCCTAATACGATATTGTTTAATACAGTACAATATTCTTCCTTTTGTTCTCATGTTCGTTACTACTATCTCTCATATGAAATGATTTTCTATTTATATTTCCATTTTTACTCTTAAAGTTTCTGATCTCTCTGCAATTCTACTTCTTTTACAATCTGTACTTATTTCCTACTTGAGTTTCTAATTACTCTGTCTATATTGAGTTTCTTTCTTGTACTAGACCATACGTTTTTCTCTGGTAGATGTAGTCTTCTCTAATTCGTTTCTAATTTCTTCATTAAAATTTGTCTTCAATTTTGTCTTTACATCATACACTAATTCTTTCGGTAATTCTTTCAATATAAGAAACCATAATGGTAACTGTTTTCCTTTATAGAGTCAAAAACTCGTCGATGTCATCCTATGTCGTTCAGTGTCCTATTATTATAGAAAACTGAACTGTACCATCTTTGATTTATTATTATCATCTTTGGTAGTCAAATTTGCAGGTGGTATATCAGCTAATGTAGAATCATGTTCATCTATCACCCGGCTAGATCTCCCATAAAATTTCTTTAGTGTCGTAGAAAGGTAGTTTGTCTACTTCTGGTAGATCCCGTTCATGTATGTTAGATGCGAATTGATCCTAAAACTCTTGCTATTGTAAGATATCTCCTTCAAACTTAGGTAAAGTTAATTTGGGTAATCTACTATAAAACTTATTAACAACCATTTCATCGCATCTTTGAGCTTGATTAAGTTTCGTCACTAGTTCAATTCGTTTCGCAACAGCCTGTTCACAGCCCCTTTTAAATTTTATTTTTATACATATTTTATAACTTAGTACCTCAAACCCTTTGTGTTTGACATTATCCTTAACAAACCACAAAAATGCTTACAAATATATTAAATTTACTTAAACATGTCATTGACTTATGCCCGGTTTCAACAATCAAAAACGAATCGTTTTGCTTACCAATGGTAGGTTTTTCTTTTATTGCCAAAGGCACATAGATTATTTCGTAAGCTAATTTTACCTGTGATAGCTACTTCCATATGAGAGATTCTGTTAAGCAAAGCTTCGCGGTCTTAGCTTAATTATTAGTAAAGATATAAGCCTCATTTTGATGTCTATAGAACAGATGCTATGTGCATCTAGTTTAGGCGTCAATGATCAAAATGTACTTGTATTTTAATGTACTAAAATTATGAGGAACACCTGTATCTTTTGTTTGACTTGAATAAATATTATTATTAATTTTAATAATTATTAACTGATAACGGTCCGTAAATTACTGAAACCGGGCACTACACTAACATACTACTGCACATTGTATGGCACGCAGTGCACATCATACAGACGGCCGCTTCCATATCGATAAAATCTAAAACGTCATCAACCGCTTTGATTCCACTGAACCTGAAGTTTATTTACTTCGATGGTAATGTTGATACCAAACTAAAAGTTGGCAGCGGTAAATCCAACTGCATGTAGGTACCCAACAACGTTCATAAGTACCCTACCATGACCCAAACCTAACAAATGATTGTTGATTTTGAATGAATGTCTCAACCCTTCCTTGACCATTTCAGCTTCCTTTGTCTCATTCATACCGAGTTTGCATATTAAGTTCAAATTAATATCACTTTCACCTAATGTTTGAACTGGGGATACCTTTTGTTTCAACCGTTATATCAACACTTCATCAATCTTATTAGATAGCATTTGTTTTGTTGCTAGTACTTAAAATTATGCTTCAACGTTTGTACTACAGTTTATATAGGTATATAATTATCAGTATATATAGTATCATAATTAAATTATCTATTACAGGTTGACTAGTCGTTCAGTTTGTAAAGACATAAGTATAAGCCATTCCTAATTAATCCACAAAGATGAGAGCCAAGAGAAAACACCATCAGTCATCTACTTTATTTAACTTTAAACACATTTAATCATGTATAAAATCCATATTTCAATTATAGTTACCACATATAGATTGATGTAGGACCCCGGCAAACGCAATTAAAACTATTACCTTGCTAAGTATTCATAGAATTGTTTCATTTTATGATGTAAAATATATATTGTTTAGCATTATAGCTGCTTAATTTTAATGACTTATTTTCCCTAAATAAGCCCATAATATTCTGATATATAAAGATATGGCTATAACTCTAGGTTATGCTTATTTTCATTTCATCATTACTTTTCATAATATTCCTCAACAAAAAAAAAAAAACAATTAATTTTATTAACCAACCATTCTCTCGGTACAGATCAAATATGTAAACATTAACAATATTTGTTTATCATAAAATTAATTCTGGACAATGTAATAATCTCATAAAACTTTTGGTTATTAAACAACTTTCAATAGGCAAATACACCGGACGTCTCCGACATACCTGACCATTGCCAGCACTGTGAATTTATACTAAATATAACCGTGCCTCCGGGGAACAAGTACACTAGGCGCCTTAGCTTAGCATACCTGCCCACCACAAGGACTCCTTGAGAATAGCTAGTCAAACCGGGTAATTTTATAAACCTAACTCTTAGTTTTATCTTCTATACCCGTTCTCAACGCATGAACTTATGAACTATATATTCTCTCATGTAGGTAGGTGAGTACCAGAACATACATATAAAAGATACCTGATTCTTATCATTTACAAAAATTCTCCTGAAGTTTGTTATAATGAATTACTGGTTCAACCTTACTTCAAAACTTAGTAAGTTATAATAGTATAGAGAATACTATATATCACAGATTATCAACTTTCCAAATAGGCAGTCACTAGCCTTATCATTCATATTCTTCAGAATAAGTAATTAATTTTGCTAGTAGTTATCATAAATACTAAGGCAATCACTAGTTTGACAATAGTATGAATCAAGTACCTTATAATCCTTCTTCCTTTCTCATGTATCCGTTTTTACGTTATCTGCCATTAGCACCAACACTTTTATTACATTATTTACTTTCCCCCATTCAAACTTCTCAGTTTGAAAATAAGCAACCAAACTTTTCATTTTCATACTTCACAACTGTTTTGACACAAACGTCACGGCACAAATATGGCGGCAAGTCAAATTCATCGCCATCAATCTTAAATAATTTTCCTTATACTTTCGAGTCATGAATCGTCATAAATTGATTTCGTAAATTCATATTTCTTATTTATAGCCACTTGTCACTCACGTAATAATCATTACGCTTATTACCAGTAAATAAGTATTGAGTCAACCTTATATCAAAGCAAGTACTAGGTATATTGGCATGAACTACCCACAAATAATTCCGCATGTAGGTAGTAATTTTTCACGTTTTACCTTTTATATCAAAACACCTGATGCCATATAAATGTAATGTTATTACTTCGCAAAGCTCAACTAGCTAACAGCGGTATCTATTGATCACTAATGGCAAACTTTCAAATCGAGATAATTCAATGATAACAGTTCAAATTTTGTAATAATTAAATTCACTCTGTAATTTCAATATATTATAATAAAATATTACTCCCAGCTTTAACGCATTCAACTATTGAATTGCATACACTATTAATATATGTGAATTAGCTCAATTATTCATACAACGGACACATGTTATTAAATTTATCCGTCACACTTCTCTGATGAACTCTCGGTCAGCTCTCAATTTCAAATCATTAGGGTTTATTCAGATCCCAGCATCTCCACCATGTCGCGAAGTGCATATACTATGTCATCGCACAGCATCATTGAGGATGCGCTGCGTATATATATGCATATATATGACTATATAGATATAATCATATGTGGAATATATTTAGCCCGGTGAAGCACACACATACGAATACAACCTACCAAATGATAGGCCGCATCGCACGGGGCACAACAACAGGCACACCGCGAATAAATTAAAAATTAGTATTAACCGAGAGTACAACTGACCAAGAATTCACTCACCCTCAGAATAAGTGTGCAGACCCGTCGTTCTTAGTTTACTGTCCCTGGCTGATTACAAACTCAAATATCGTCTGCTTCGCTTCTCTACGAGTGAGGACATCTGTAAGTATAAGGTAAGCTGGGCAGACACTGTGTCACATGTGACACAGCATCCGCCCAGCGCCACACGGGTCGGGATGACGTCAGACATCCTCCAGACCCTACCCGTAAGTATTTCATTCAAGTCTCACTATCAAATGCTGCACATAGTTATTACTGATACTAGCCTCTACATAATTACTCTAAACATCAGTTTATTACCTCCACTCAATACTTTCCTTACTCAATACTGCATTGTGGAGAATTATCCATAGTAGGATCTCAGACCACTGTCAACACAACAGCTCCGCGGGTGTTATCCATAGTAGGATCCCAGACCATTGTCAACACAATAGCTCTGAGGGGAATTATCCATAGTAGGATCCTATCCCATTGCAAACACCCTATCCATAGTAGGATCTCAGACCACTGTCAACACAACAGCTCTGCGGGTGATTATCCATAGTAGGATCCCAGATCATTGTCAACACAATAGCTCTGAGGGGAATTATCCATAGTAGGATCCTATCCCATTGCAAACACCCTAGCACCCTATTCTATTGTAAACACAATAGCATCCTATCCTATTGTCAACGCAATAGCATCAAATATGGCCTTTGCCATCATCATTGTATGACCACTGTCATATGCTAGATCGATCTAGTCTCACCCATTGGGGTGCTCAAAGTTCACAAATACCATACCAGCCTGTGCTAGATCGATCCAGACTCCCCGAAGCTGGGTTACGCCCTACCTAATATCCACTTGGGAGACAGACCGCGCTAGATCTAGACTTGACCATAATCGACCACATCGGTTCGACCATTAGTTCCCTACGAGGGCACAACCTTGTCTGCCTTGCTCGGTCAGATCCTAAAGCAAGTTGGACCCCCTATGTTCCCTACGGGGTATCACCTTGTCTGCCGGCTCAGTCAGATCCTACAACAGGTTGAACCCCCTGTTCCTATGGGGTACCACCTTGTCTGCCAGCTCAGTCAGATCCTATAACAGGTTGATCCCACCTACCTAACAGTCCCTCCGGGGGTACAACCTTGTCTGCCGGTTCGAACAGATCCTAAACCAGGTTGAACCCTCCCTACACCCCTCGGGGTGGCTCCTAACATCCCCTTAGTGGGGGCAGCTCCTAACATTCTTATATTACATTATGGGAGCTCCCTACAAATCTGCTAAGTCACATCTAACTGTTCTAACATCCTATCTATATTTATCTCATAGGCTTCGCTTTATCATCTCATTCAACGGTAGTATCAGTATATGCAAACAACACTTAACAATAAAACCAACCACGAGAAACCCTTCTTTGTCCCTCACATGCCATCTTAAATTATCTGAGGAATCTTAGCATATTTTCACCAAAGTCCTACCTCAATCAATCGACAATTAACATCACAATCCATAATTCAAACAAGTTTTATCTTTAATAAGGAATTGAAACACTTACGGCAATCTCTCCTGTCCCCCCTCACAACGGCTTCTTTCACTCACTTTAAAACTAACAAAATGGCAACGAACGACAAAGTGTTGCCAGTCTCGGATTATTCATTCGTACTTATGTTTCTACATTTACAACCGATTAATCGGTACGTTTTCGCGACCCGAGTCGCGACAGGCCATTTGCAACAAATGTCAATAATAGTACCCGAGACGCTCGAGAGGGGCGCTTTGATTCGGCACAAAAAACAACTGTCATTTCGAAAGAAATATGCAGTCCAGCGTACTTGTATAATAGAGGTCAGTGAATATCCATGA
>CATOBL010000001.1:0-10000 GCA_951394255.1 Polyploca ridens
ACTCTGTAAAAAGTTATGCGTGATCATACATATAAAAAAATATATATATACGCGTCGACTTGTACACCACCTCCGTTTTTTCGTCGGTTAAAAATATAGTAAAACGACAAACAATAAAAATAGTTGAATATGAAAAATTAAAAACGGTCACAGTCGTTGTGTACCTAATGAAATGATAATTTTTTGCGCCATTATTTTTACCGATTTTTTGTAGTCGTACTAGTAACCACAAAATTGTGTAGTTTTCAATCAATTAAAAACGTATTAATCTACTTAGGCCGAAAATTGGTTTGAATGAGATCTAGTAAGTATTTTTTTTTTATTTTTATTTTTGGTTACGACTGAATTAAGTAATTTCATTTTATAAACCTCGTGTCATTTCTTTTTACCAATTTCTATGTACCTAGGTACGATTTCATAATAATATTCTAAAAAATTCTTCACACACGGCTATCTAATCCCAAACTAAGCAGCGGTTGTACAATGGAAACCAGATAGCTGATAATAAGTACTTAAATCCTTCCTAACGTCATAAACGCAAAATGAGTTTGTTCTTTTGTTCTCGAATTTACAATGAAACAATCGATAATGATGAAATTTGACACGCAGGTAGAAAAACATTGGCTACTCTTTATGCAGGGAATGCCACCGCTTAAATACTCAATAGATAACAAACACCTATATGAATAAATTATTTTGAAAGGAATTTTCGCCGCATCAAGTGGCAACACAAAGAGTGAGAGTTGTCTCTGTTGATCAGCTGTTAAATTAGAAAATTTTCATTATAGCAAATCTAATCGAGATAAAAAAAATATCTAACAAATCAAGTACCTGACTATGTCATGGTCATGATGATCAAGTAGTTTACACGGAGGAAGGCTTCATAGGCACCAGGTAAGTATAGTGTGCATTATATTTTTATACTACTGTTCTTTTACGTGCAAAAATTGCAGTTTGTGTCAAACTATTCGCAAGAAGTGATATTATATCGGATTTGGGTGTTTACTAGCTTTATATTGTTACACGTTTTAACGGTAATATACCCTATGTCACTTCCACAAAGAAATAGACATACAATGGCATACCCTCCTTCTGGTGAGTAGGTTAGTTTTACCCGACATTTTTTGTCAATACAGCCATTTAATGACTTACTAGGGATAAGCATTATTGTAAACTAATACGAGTAATCTGTCTGTGTCGTCTATAAATGTTTTTTTTTCATAATGAACACATCTAGCATCATTTTAATACACAACCTGGCCACATTTTCCTATTTGTACTACCTTTGTTTGAAATTCAATTCAGTAAGGTTTTACAGGCCATTTAGAGCTTTCAAAGAATGAAAAATATAGGAAATCAATCAAACTTAATCATTTAATGTCATTAACTCATTCAGAGATAATCGTAAACTCACCTATATTAATGATACTAACTGTCTTTCAAGGGATCGCATGTTTTTTCAGGATAAAAGATATCATATGTGGTAATTCAGAATACAATCTATCTGTGTGCAAAATTTTATTCAAATTCATTCAGTAGTTTTTGCATGAAAGAGTAATCAATATTTTCACAAATCGTACTTACTTATTCATACAAATTTTTATTGCATTTATAATATTAGTATCAGTGAATTAGTAGTATTTATATGCTTTTATTTAACTTGCAATGTATGTATGTTTGTTCGGGTGGAATCTTGCAAGTTGAATTTCAAACACTTCCAGTGGTCGGATTGACATGATATTTGGTATACATTAGTGTATTGGATGACAATGCAAGTACAGTCAACAAAAAGTACAGTCACTCAAAAAGGCTTGTATTAAAAATGAAATTTTTAACAAATAACTTATTATGTATCAAAAAATAAATAATTGAAAACTAAACCAAACTTGTGCATATACTATTTATTATTCTCATTATGACATGATTTCAAACATACTTACTCGCTTTAATAAAATATAATGAATAAAAAAAGTAATTTAAAATATTTGATATTTTACAGCGGCTTGCAGAAATATGCATTGTGTGTGATGGATGATGATATGATAGTGTTACAAAAAAATGTGTAATTTAAATAATAATATTACTTAGTTACATAACATTACTTTAACCCGTCGGTGTTCATTATACAACAATTGATATTTTTTGAACCGGCAGCGAGCCAAGGTATTAAAGTAATGTTGTTCAATAAGTATATATTAACAGTATTGTGTTTGCTCATACATGGTATAGTATATGCATACAATAGACATTGATACCTACCTATATGAAAGATGTATTGTTTGTTTGTTGCAGGTACTGTACTGTACACACGGCACGGCACGCCACACGCGGGGCACACGCAACACCAACCGACCACCACCTGCAACAAACACCGCGAGTGCGAGCCACGCGCCGCCGCCGCACGCGCCGCGCGACGCCGCCCGCCCATACCAGCCTATCTATCTACCTATGTACCGTACCTACCTAGCAAGCAAGCAAGCAAGCACCCCGCACCGAGACCACCGCCCACCGCCCACCGCCCCTTCTCATATTGTGTGCACACCACACCGCGCGCGCGATACCACGTGACGACACACATACCACACCACACCACGCCACAATACGTATGTATGTATGTATGTATGTATGTATGCATGCCACGTCGACACCACATCATGTTGAACCCGAAATCGGTCCCGGGACCCCTCCCGGGCTCTGACTTCGACTCCGACTCCGACTCCGCCCGAGCCCGAGCTCGAGCTCCGTATTCATCTTTTTCTCATCTATTTACTTAGGGTTACATTCATGTAAAATAATAATTCAACTAAAACCACAACCAATTACACTACACTACATACCGATACTTGTACAATAAATTTGCATCGCAACATAACCCTTCCGCTACCGACACAGCAATTCCTCTTCAAACCCCTTTTCAAGAAGGGTTTGAAGAGCGTGTACTTACCTAACAAGAAACTAAAACTAAAGTGACATTAAGAGATTAGGTACCTATATACCTACCTACTATGAGTTTCTTTTATATAGATATCAAAGTGTATAAAATCATTGTAAAGTTTGCAGCGGTAGGTAGGTAGGTTTGTTTTTTAATAGTTTTAGTTTATCTCTTTCCACATTCATTCAGTTTTCATTGCCCACTAGGTACCTACAGGTAGGTTTTCACATTTGTCCAAATAAATTTGAGCTTTTCATTATTTATTGAACCTTTATTTTGTTACTAAGTAGAATCTAGTCTATCTAATGATGAATTTATTATTTTTATAGTAGTTGGGTAACATTTAATTTTCTTCTTCCTTCTTAAAATCCTTATTCTCTATTTAAAGTACCTATTAAATTGCAAAATGGTGCGATTCTGAACAAATTTTAATCACATCACATCTCTTTCTTACAAACATTACCTACCTATTGACAAATGATATAAAAGCTGTCAAATTAGTCTTTGCCGTTTTCAATATAGGTACGTAGGTAGGTACCTAACCAATTTTGATGTCGACAAGATTTATGTTGAAAACAAGCAATTGGACAATTTTTTTTTTTTTTTTTTATATTTCTTACATCCTTTTCTTATGTTCTTTGTTAGAAAGAGATATAGTGAGTGAGACTAAATTGGTTTTAGTTGTAAACAACATAACCAGCACCAATGTGGTACCTATACAATTATGCACCTTCAACAGTGAAAAATGTGTCATGAGAAACAAATAAAATTAGATATTGTGGCACTCATTATTTTAAATATTTATTTCATGTACTTATACCTAGTTCCTATAGTTTTAGATTTGGGGTTTTAGTTCATTTAATATACAAAAGTATAGTGGTACTTTTTTCCGATTTATTTAATTATTTGCACACTATAGGGTATTTTACACTACAGTGTGAAAAATAAATGGTAAAACACTATTCAGTGTATAAGACATCAAAAAATACACCGAAACGTCATATAAGTTGTACATTTTAAGTTTGTAATGATATTTTTTTTACAAGTTAAACCACTAAGAGTAGGTCAGTTGACGCTGTAAAATTGTGACGTCACCTGCTTGTATTTCATACAAACCTCCATATAAACTATCGTTTTTGACATTTAATTAAAAGTTGCTGATTTGAACTGTCGTCAAATACCCTATTGTCTATGGGACACATTTGGGATACCATATGTATCAATCAATTTTACAGTCTGTGGTGCAAACATAAGTAGGTAGGTGTGACTTTTTGATTTAAATTGCCTGCTATTTCAAATTGAATAAATTTTTGTGTAGGTAATGATTTGCCAGTTATGACTAATAATATTGTGTTTTATACGAACGTGGCACAGACTAGTAATAATATTCTATCAACAGTGACTAACTAACCTAAACTAACCTGGATCTTATATTATTTATCGTTTATATTGTGTAGGTAGGTTAAATAAAATAATTATGTATGCAAGTAAGTAACTCACTGTTATAGTTTTTTGGTGACCACAATAATATTAGGATGGTACTTACACTTTTATACTTTTTTCTACCTGCAGTAGGTGTGACTCAATGAATTTTTTTGTACAGCCATTTGGTAAGTACCTACCTAATAAGTGTACCTTTTGTTTTTGGAACAATACGTGTTGTAAAAGTAAATATTAAGATGTTTTCATAGTTATTTGCTCGGTACAGTTTAGAAATATTGGTACACTATTTTTAGTCTCTCTCTCGTTTTAATTTTTAATTTTGTGTTTACACTAATAATCATTGTCAATGAAAGTAGCGCCAATTATAGAGAAAATTACCGAAAACCGCCTCAGATGGTATGGACATGTAAAACGACGCAGCGAAGACCATGTAGTACAGATTGCTTTGAAAATACCGGAACAGAAGAGAGGTAGAGGCCGCCCGCCATCGACCTGGTGGTCTTATATCTTTTTTGTTTTTTTTTTTTTTTTTTTTTTTTTTTATTTTTTTTTTTATTATTATTATTCTATTATTATACATATGTAAGTATAGTATATAGACATATTATGTGTAAAATTTTCATTTTACAATATTTTTGTACTCGACTTTGGCACATTTTGACCTTTTCACTTGGTCGACGGAGTTTTTTTTTTTTTTTTTTTTTTTTTTTTTTTTTTTCCCCCCACTTTGTCGTTTTTCGTTGATTGTGACGATACAAATTGAAATGGCGCTACGCCAAGCGCCGTGAGCGGCATATTCCTCTCACAAACATTATAAAAGTCGATGTGAGGGGCGACGTTCGAAGTAGTATTGTGTTTTGTGCGCGGCAGAGCTCTCGTGTATACGGCGGTGATGATAATAATAACATTATTAACGCCATACGCACGCGGGTCGCACACAAAACAGTTTTCGTACTTCTAGCGTCGTTGTGTTTTGTAATTCGGTAAACGAAATACATATTGTGCTTTGCGCCTTAAGGCTTGAAAGCCCAATATTTGTCTCGTTTACCGAACTTAGGAGGAAAGATTCATATGTGCATCCTTCCGCGCTACTTTTATACTTGTACACTGCGACATTGTGATATTTATTAATATTTATATATATGTATGTGTGTATTTTTTGACTTTGAACCCACCACACCACCACAGCAGATCGGCCGCGACGACGTGAATATACGACAATGTATATGTGTGAATGTTATTGTTAATAATAATAATAATAATGTTCTCAATCGCATTCTAGTTCTTCACGGTATCAAGGAACCGTCAGTCGCTGCGGTAACTGGGTGTATTCAAAGCTAAAAGATACAGTATATACTCGATAAAAATTATTAATAATCGTCATCAACAGCCATCAAAGTGTTTTAAGTTTAAAAAATATGTGCTCTAGTGTTGTGCGTACGTGTGTTTCCTCCTATGATCCATAGATATAGACACGTACGTCTGTGCCGATCAACGGAGTTCGCCCGCTGCGAGTCTTGTGCTACCGACAGAGAAGATCGACCGAGAAGGTACGACAAACTGCGAGGAGAAGAAGAATAAAACATCTCGTATAATGAACGTACCGACAAATTGCGGCTCGCCCTCGAGGCATGCTCTTGTAACGCGTTGGGGACCCTCAACAATCCGGGCTCTTGAACGAACCAGCACCACGACTGTGTAAACGATATTACTATCATGTATAGTGAAACTACCAGTCTCGGTACTTAAGAACGTTCGACATGTGCGACAACATTTGTTTCGCTACATCGTTTTCGTCGTTCGTTGGAAAATCCCCAGCGGGGTGATTTTAACGAATGTCCAAACTACACATATCCACGACACGACCCCGTGTCCGCGTATCGCGTGACCGCGGGGACGTATGTCGTCTCTCTCGCACGTTCGCAAGAGTGAGCGAGAGAGAGAGTTATCATACACGTGAATATAATTCATTTTATATTTGCCAAGATAGCTCCCTGGTTGATCCTGCCAGTAGTTATATGCTTGTCTCAAAGATTAAGCCATGCATGTCTCAGTGCAAGCCGTATTAAGGCGATACCGCGAATGGCTCAATATATCAGTTTTGGTTCCTTAGATCTTACTCAGTTACTTGGATAACTGTGGTAATTCTAGAGCTAATACATGCAATCAGAACTCTGACCAGTGATGGGATGAGTGCTTTTATTAGATCAAAACCAATCGACGGAGGGCCTCGCGTCCGAAGTCGTTAATTTTGATGAATCTGGATAACTTTTGCCGATCGCATGGTCCAGTACCGGCGACGCATCTTTCAAATGTCTGCCTTATCAACTTTCGATGGTAGTTTCTGCGACTACCATGGTTGTCACGGGTAACGGGGAATCAGGGTTCGATTCCGGAGAGGGAGCCTGAGAAACGGCTACCACATCCAAGGAAGGCAGCAGGCGCGCAAATTACCCACTCCCGGCACGGGGAGGTAGTGACGAAAAATAACGATACGGGACTCTTACGAGGCCTCGTAATCGGAATGAGTACACTTTAAATATTTTAACGAGGAACAATTGGAGGGCAAGTCTGGTGCCAGCAGCCGCGGTAACTCCAGCTCCAATAGCGTATACTAAAATTGTTGCGGTTAAAAAGCTCGTAGTTGCATTTGTGCGCCGCGCTGTCGGTGCACCGCATCCGCGGTGATACTGACACGTTTGCGGAGCATATCGTCGGTGAGCCGGCGGTAACACGCCGGTTCAATATCAAAATCCTATCGCGGTGCTCTTCAGTGAGTGTCGAGGTGGGCCGACAATTTTACTTTGAACAAATTAGAGTGCTCAAAGCGGGCTCAAAATGCTGCTTGAATATTTCGTGCATGGAATAATAGAATATGATCTCGGTTCTATTTTGTTGGTTTTCAGAACTCCGAGGTAATGATTAATAGGGATAACTGGGGGCATTCGTATTGCGACGTTAGAGGTGAAATTCTTGGATCGTCGCAAGACGAACATCAGCGAAAGCATTTGCCAAAGGTGTTTTCATCAATCAAGAACGAAAGTTAGAGGTTCGAAGGCGATTAGATACCGCCCTAGTTCTAACCGTAAATATGTCATCTAGCGATCCGCCGACGTTACTACAATGGCTCGGCGGGCAGCTTCCGGGAAACCAAAGATTTTGGACTCCGGGGGGAGTATGGTTGCAAAGCTGAAACTTAAAGGAATTGACGGAAGGGCACCACCAGGAGTGGAGCCTGCGGCTTAATTTGACTCAACACGGGAAATCTCACCAGGCCCGGACACCGGAAGGATTGACAGATTAACAGCTCTTTCTTGATTCGGTGGGTGGTGGTGCATGGCCGTTCTTAGTTGGTGGAGCGATTTGTCTGGTTAATTCCGGTAACGAACGAGACTCTAGCCTGCTAAATAGGCGTCGTCATTTAGGTGTGCGTGGCTCTGTCACGCAACTCACTGGCGACGTATTAAAATTCTTCTTAGAGGGACCGGCGGCTTCGAGCCGCACGAGATTGAGCAATAACAGGTCTGTGATGCCCTTAGATGTCCTGGGCCGCACGCGCGCTACACTGAAGGAATCAGCATGTTCTCCCTGGCCTAGAGGCCCGGGCAACCCGCTGAAACTCCTTCGTGCTGGGGATTGGGGTTTGCAATTATCCCCCATAAACGAGGAATTCCTAGTAAGCGCGAGTCATAAGCTCGCGTTGATTACGTCCCTGCCCTTTGTACACACCGCCCGTCGCTACTACCGATTGAATGATTTAGTGAGGTCTTCGGACCGACACGCGGTGGCTTCACGGCCGTCGGCGTTGCTGGGAAGTTGACCAAACTTGATCATTTAGAGGAAGTAAAAGTCGTAACAAGGTTTCCGTAGGGGAACCTGCGGAAGGATCATTAACGTTTCTGCCGTGTCGAGTTCATGCTCGCGTGCAAGATGATAATAATCCATAGATATACATACATACACACTTGTATCTATCTCTATACACATATAACAAAATTTTTCATCTCCGCAAGGAGAACGAACCCGTGTAACACTCTGCGTAGACCGGTCGAAATCCGCACCACGAGTAGAGTACGCTCGTTCGTAAATTTTGTTATAGCAAAACATGCGGTTTAGAATTCTATGTACACACACCTAGTGTGTGTAGGTACATACTTTCTAAGATAAAAAACAAAATCTATTTAAATCACATTACACAAACACGATCAAACCATTACCCTGGACGGTGGATCACTTGGCTCGCGGGTCGATGAAGAACGCAGTTAACTGCGCGTCATAGTGTGAACTGCAGGACACATTTGAACATCGACATTTCGAACGCACATTGCGGTCCGTGGAGACACATCCAGGACCACTCCTGTCTGAGGGCCGGCTGTATAAAAACAAAAGCCACACTGCGCCATATAACTATGGCGCATATGACGGTATCCCAACTGCTGATGACTGTGTGTTTTACACACACACACTCACTACGGTCGGGTCCGTTTAAAAATACGAACGGTACGTATACGACAATAATTTTTGTATGATACGTGACGATCGCCGCGAATGATAACGCGCGACACTTCGGATCACATCGAAAGGTGTAGCTGGACGTGAGCGTGTTGCCTTTCGTATGCGGTGGGTCTGAACGCAATCGCCAATGCAAAAGTTTACATTGTCATATGCACCAAGTACCAAGTAAAAACTTGTAGGCGGACTCGACGTCCGAAGAGGCGCATCGACGCCGTCGCCGCATCGACCTCCAATTTTATTGGTGGGTAGTAGCGGTTGCGTCGTCGTAGCGCTGACGGATATCGCGTCTGCCTCGTATTTTTATCGTTGGCCTCAGATCAGGGAGGATTACCCGCCGAATTTAAGCATATTAGTAAGCGGAGGAAAAGAAACTAACTAGGATTTCCTTAGTAGCGGCGAGCGAACAGGAATATAGCCCAGCACTGAATCCCGACGTTGTAACGATGTCGGGAGATGTGGTGTTCGGGAGGTTCCGCTTTCTCGTCGTCGTGACTCCTGTCCAAGTTCGTCTTGAACGGGGCCGTTTTCCCGTAGAGGGTGCCAGGCCCGTAGCGACGGAGGACGGCGGCGAGAGGGACTCTCCTCAGAGTCGGGTTGCTTGAGAGTGCAGCCCTAAGTGGGTGGTAAACTCCATCTAAGGCTAAATATTACCGCGAGACCGATAGCGAACAAGTACCGTGAGGGAAAGTTGAAAAGAACTTTGAAGAGAGAGTTCAAGAGTACGTGAAACCGTTCAGGGGTAAACCTGCGAAACTCGAATGAACGAACGGGGAGATTCATCGTCATTCCGCGGCGTACGGGCGGGTACCTCGATGTCACCGATCTCGGTCGGGCGGCACGGGTCTCGTCCGTCGACGTCCGTGGACGGCGTGCACTTCTCCCTCAGTAATACATCGCGACCCGTTCGATGTCGGTCTAAGCGCCGTTCGGGAGCCCCATTGTACCCTTCGGGGCACTGTGGGACCGCGACGTGCGCCGACCGGCCGTCGGACGGTATAATTTAACGAATCGCGCACGCGTACTAGCGCGTCCGGCCCGACGCAAGGCAACGTCGTATCCAATGTCCTGCCCGAGTGCGGACGTAGGTGCGGCGCGCCTGTCGTCGCTGCC
>CATOBL010000001.1:15000-25857 GCA_951394255.1 Polyploca ridens
GCTGATAGCATGAGGCGGGAAATTTGATTTTTTTCAAGTTTTCCTTGTTTTTTAGGGTTCCGTAGCCAAATGGCAAAAAACGGAACCCTTATGGATTTGTTATGTCTGTCTGTCAGTCATGCAAACTTCCACCGAAAATTGATTTGAACGAGATCTAGTAAGTAGTTTTTTTTAATACGTCGTAAATCGTAAACCGCAATTTACCATTCATTCAATCAACTCAAATATATATATATAATGTTACTTGCTGCTACGGAACCCTTCATGGGCGAGTCCGACCCGCACTTGGCCGCTTTTTTACCTTCGTGGAACAATATGGATAGATATTTCAGTGGTTGTTGACCGAAGAAATTCATTTGGCTTCAGTTCATCATCAAAAAAACAAATTTCCCGCCACTGTACTAACATATGTATTATATTATACCTTAAACAAAAAAGTAACAATTCCACATTATGCCAAATGAGCTAAGTTTATATTTTTATGAGACCATCCATTTTTAGATGACACTACAACAAAATAATACAATCAAAAGAGAAAAGTATACGTATGAAAAGGCTGTATAGTTGAAAACCCTTGCCTATCTTTTTATAGATGAAATAAATCGAATAAACCAACTAGCCACCTAGGTACTAAAAAATTACATTGTTTGTTAATTTTTTTCTTGACCATGGATACTAAGTCCTTCAGTCGCATACATTTTATTAATTATATCACTTTAAATTAGTCCACACATTCACTTTCACATAGTCCACATGATCAGTCACCGTCAAGTCATGTTTTAGTAAAATGGTAGTAATTGTACTAAAACTTGTCACGGACTTTTTGAGACAACTTGTAAAGTCACGATACACATATTCATTTCATTTCACTTCATTGGTGCACATAGATTGATCTTTATTGGATAAAATACCACCGATAATATGCAATAAAACTCAAAATACACGAATTTATGAAAATAAAAATGAAACTGCTACGTCACTCTGCAAGTTCCCGCCAAAAAGTCCCTAAAAAATTACAATAATTACAGTGTTTACCGATTTAAAGCGCTCTACCCTACCAAGTATATGGGAAACTAATTAAAACATTAGGTTTAACCTACCTACATCCAAATATTTCTAGTACAGTCATATTTTGAATGATTATAATATGTACCTACCTACCTATTTCTTTTTCATTGTTTTTACTCCTTTGGTCATGTCCAATTTATGTATATTAATAGCAATTATTATTTATCAGCTAGGTACCTGTGTTTTAGGTTACGCCTGCATGTGCTAAAAATCATTGCATTTTTTACCCGGTTTGTTTGGTTTGTTTTGTATCCTAAGTATGTATTTTATTTTTTAATCCTAAAATGTTGTGATCCTTCTATGTACTATGTGTTTGTTTATTCGGTTGTGCGCGAAACCTAGTAATAATAAAAATAATAACAAAAGATTACTCGTGTAAACTTTAGTTTTAAACTGTAATAAGTATTTAACTATTTGAAATTTACAAAGAATACGTGTTAAAATAAGGCCTCTAAAGTGTCAAAAATAAAAAAAAATTAAAATAAGTCACAATTCAAAGCGTGTTCCCCCATACAAGAAAACTCGAAAAGAACATAAACCACGTATTTTCATCTCGCTCCATCTTAATTACCTACGGTAATACCGATACAGAAACGTGAAACTTGATCTGATTATAGTGTGTCTATAATCTACTAATTACTGCATGCTTAATTTTTGATATCTTTTGCTGTAATACACAACTCAGCATTAAAATCTGTGAGTGAACAATAAATCACCCTTATAAAAAAAGAATTATCAAAATCGGACTACTCTGTAAAAAGTTATGCGTGATCATACATATAAAAAAATATATATATACGCGTCGACTTGTACACCACCTCCGTTTTTTCGTCGGTTAAAAATATAGTAAAACGACAAACAATAAAAATAGTTGAATATGAAAAATTAAAAACGGTCACAGTCGTTGTGTACCTAATGAAATGATAATTTTTTGCGCCATTATTTTTACCGATTTTTTGTAGTCGTACTAGTAACCACAAAATTGTGTAGTTTTCAATCAATTAAAAACGTATTAATCTACTTAGGCCGAAAATTGGTTTGAATGAGATCTAGTAAGTATTTTTTTTTTATTTTTATTTTTGGTTACGACTGAATTAAGTAATTTCATTTTATAAACCTCGTGTCATTTCTTTTTACCAATTTCTATGTACCTAGGTACGATTTCATAATAATATTCTAAAAAATTCTTCACACACGGCTATCTAATCCCAAACTAAGCAGCGGTTGTACAATGGAAACCAGATAGCTGATAATAAGTACTTAAATCCTTCCTAACGTCATAAACGCAAAATGAGTTTGTTCTTTTGTTCTCGAATTTACAATGAAACAATCGATAATGATGAAATTTGACACGCAGGTAGAAAAACATTGGCTACTCTTTATGCAGGGAATGCCACCGCTTAAATACTCAATAGATAACAAACACCTATATGAATAAATTATTTTGAAAGGAATTTTCGCCGCATCAAGTGGCAACACAAAGAGTGAGAGTTGTCTCTGTTGATCAGCTGTTAAATTAGAAAATTTTCATTATAGCAAATCTAATCGAGATAAAAAAAATATCTAACAAATCAAGTACCTGACTATGTCATGGTCATGATGATCAAGTAGTTTACACGGAGGAAGGCTTCATAGGCACCAGGTAAGTATAGTGTGCATTATATTTTTATACTACTGTTCTTTTACGTGCAAAAATTGCAGTTTGTGTCAAACTATTCGCAAGAAGTGATATTATATCGGATTTGGGTGTTTACTAGCTTTATATTGTTACACGTTTTAACGGTAATATACCCTATGTCACTTCCACAAAGAAATAGACATACAATGGCATACCCTCCTTCTGGTGAGTAGGTTAGTTTTACCCGACATTTTTTGTCAATACAGCCATTTAATGACTTACTAGGGATAAGCATTATTGTAAACTAATACGAGTAATCTGTCTGTGTCGTCTATAAATGTTTTTTTTTCATAATGAACACATCTAGCATCATTTTAATACACAACCTGGCCACATTTTCCTATTTGTACTACCTTTGTTTGAAATTCAATTCAGTAAGGTTTTACAGGCCATTTAGAGCTTTCAAAGAATGAAAAATATAGGAAATCAATCAAACTTAATCATTTAATGTCATTAACTCATTCAGAGATAATCGTAAACTCACCTATATTAATGATACTAACTGTCTTTCAAGGGATCGCATGTTTTTTCAGGATAAAAGATATCATATGTGGTAATTCAGAATACAATCTATCTGTGTGCAAAATTTTATTCAAATTCATTCAGTAGTTTTTGCATGAAAGAGTAATCAATATTTTCACAAATCGTACTTACTTATTCATACAAATTTTTATTGCATTTATAATATTAGTATCAGTGAATTAGTAGTATTTATATGCTTTTATTTAACTTGCAATGTATGTATGTTTGTTCGGGTGGAATCTTGCAAGTTGAATTTCAAACACTTCCAGTGGTCGGATTGACATGATATTTGGTATACATTAGTGTATTGGATGACAATGCAAGTACAGTCAACAAAAAGTACAGTCACTCAAAAAGGCTTGTATTAAAAATGAAATTTTTAACAAATAACTTATTATGTATCAAAAAATAAATAATTGAAAACTAAACCAAACTTGTGCATATACTATTTATTATTCTCATTATGACATGATTTCAAACATACTTACTCGCTTTAATAAAATATAATGAATAAAAAAAGTAATTTAAAATATTTGATATTTTACAGCGGCTTGCAGAAATATGCATTGTGTGTGATGGATGATGATATGATAGTGTTACAAAAAAATGTGTAATTTAAATAATAATATTACTTAGTTACATAACATTACTTTAACCCGTCGGTGTTCATTATACAACAATTGATATTTTTTGAACCGGCAGCGAGCCAAGGTATTAAAGTAATGTTGTTCAATAAGTATATATTAACAGTATTGTGTTTGCTCATACATGGTATAGTATATGCATACAATAGACATTGATACCTACCTATATGAAAGATGTATTGTTTGTTTGTTGCAGGTACTGTACTGTACACACGGCACGGCACGCCACACGCGGGGCACACGCAACACCAACCGACCACCACCTGCAACAAACACCGCGAGTGCGAGCCACGCGCCGCCGCCGCACGCGCCGCGCGACGCCGCCCGCCCATACCAGCCTATCTATCTACCTATGTACCGTACCTACCTAGCAAGCAAGCAAGCAAGCACCCCGCACCGAGACCACCGCCCACCGCCCACCGCCCCTTCTCATATTGTGTGCACACCACACCGCGCGCGCGATACCACGTGACGACACACATACCACACCACACCACGCCACAATACGTATGTATGTATGTATGTATGTATGTATGCATGCCACGTCGACACCACATCATGTTGAACCCGAAATCGGTCCCGGGACCCCTCCCGGGCTCTGACTTCGACTCCGACTCCGACTCCGCCCGAGCCCGAGCTCGAGCTCCGTATTCATCTTTTTCTCATCTATTTACTTAGGGTTACATTCATGTAAAATAATAATTCAACTAAAACCACAACCAATTACACTACACTACATACCGATACTTGTACAATAAATTTGCATCGCAACATAACCCTTCCGCTACCGACACAGCAATTCCTCTTCAAACCCCTTTTCAAGAAGGGTTTGAAGAGCGTGTACTTACCTAACAAGAAACTAAAACTAAAGTGACATTAAGAGATTAGGTACCTATATACCTACCTACTATGAGTTTCTTTTATATAGATATCAAAGTGTATAAAATCATTGTAAAGTTTGCAGCGGTAGGTAGGTAGGTTTGTTTTTTAATAGTTTTAGTTTATCTCTTTCCACATTCATTCAGTTTTCATTGCCCACTAGGTACCTACAGGTAGGTTTTCACATTTGTCCAAATAAATTTGAGCTTTTCATTATTTATTGAACCTTTATTTTGTTACTAAGTAGAATCTAGTCTATCTAATGATGAATTTATTATTTTTATAGTAGTTGGGTAACATTTAATTTTCTTCTTCCTTCTTAAAATCCTTATTCTCTATTTAAAGTACCTATTAAATTGCAAAATGGTGCGATTCTGAACAAATTTTAATCACATCACATCTCTTTCTTACAAACATTACCTACCTATTGACAAATGATATAAAAGCTGTCAAATTAGTCTTTGCCGTTTTCAATATAGGTACGTAGGTAGGTACCTAACCAATTTTGATGTCGACAAGATTTATGTTGAAAACAAGCAATTGGACAATTTTTTTTTTTTTTTTTTATATTTCTTACATCCTTTTCTTATGTTCTTTGTTAGAAAGAGATATAGTGAGTGAGACTAAATTGGTTTTAGTTGTAAACAACATAACCAGCACCAATGTGGTACCTATACAATTATGCACCTTCAACAGTGAAAAATGTGTCATGAGAAACAAATAAAATTAGATATTGTGGCACTCATTATTTTAAATATTTATTTCATGTACTTATACCTAGTTCCTATAGTTTTAGATTTGGGGTTTTAGTTCATTTAATATACAAAAGTATAGTGGTACTTTTTTCCGATTTATTTAATTATTTGCACACTATAGGGTATTTTACACTACAGTGTGAAAAATAAATGGTAAAACACTATTCAGTGTATAAGACATCAAAAAATACACCGAAACGTCATATAAGTTGTACATTTTAAGTTTGTAATGATATTTTTTTTACAAGTTAAACCACTAAGAGTAGGTCAGTTGACGCTGTAAAATTGTGACGTCACCTGCTTGTATTTCATACAAACCTCCATATAAACTATCGTTTTTGACATTTAATTAAAAGTTGCTGATTTGAACTGTCGTCAAATACCCTATTGTCTATGGGACACATTTGGGATACCATATGTATCAATCAATTTTACAGTCTGTGGTGCAAACATAAGTAGGTAGGTGTGACTTTTTGATTTAAATTGCCTGCTATTTCAAATTGAATAAATTTTTGTGTAGGTAATGATTTGCCAGTTATGACTAATAATATTGTGTTTTATACGAACGTGGCACAGACTAGTAATAATATTCTATCAACAGTGACTAACTAACCTAAACTAACCTGGATCTTATATTATTTATCGTTTATATTGTGTAGGTAGGTTAAATAAAATAATTATGTATGCAAGTAAGTAACTCACTGTTATAGTTTTTTGGTGACCACAATAATATTAGGATGGTACTTACACTTTTATACTTTTTTCTACCTGCAGTAGGTGTGACTCAATGAATTTTTTTGTACAGCCATTTGGTAAGTACCTACCTAATAAGTGTACCTTTTGTTTTTGGAACAATACGTGTTGTAAAAGTAAATATTAAGATGTTTTCATAGTTATTTGCTCGGTACAGTTTAGAAATATTGGTACACTATTTTTAGTCTCTCTCTCGTTTTAATTTTTAATTTTGTGTTTACACTAATAATCATTGTCAATGAAAGTAGCGCCAATTATAGAGAAAATTACCGAAAACCGCCTCAGATGGTATGGACATGTAAAACGACGCAGCGAAGACCATGTAGTACAGATTGCTTTGAAAATACCGGAACAGAAGAGAGGTAGAGGCCGCCCGCCATCGACCTGGTGGTCTTATATCTTTTTTGTTTTTTTTTTTTTTTTTTTTTTTTTTTATTTTTTTTTTTATTATTATTATTCTATTATTATACATATGTAAGTATAGTATATAGACATATTATGTGTAAAATTTTCATTTTACAATATTTTTGTACTCGACTTTGGCACATTTTGACCTTTTCACTTGGTCGACGGAGTTTTTTTTTTTTTTTTTTTTTTTTTTTTTTTTTTTCCCCCCACTTTGTCGTTTTTCGTTGATTGTGACGATACAAATTGAAATGGCGCTACGCCAAGCGCCGTGAGCGGCATATTCCTCTCACAAACATTATAAAAGTCGATGTGAGGGGCGACGTTCGAAGTAGTATTGTGTTTTGTGCGCGGCAGAGCTCTCGTGTATACGGCGGTGATGATAATAATAACATTATTAACGCCATACGCACGCGGGTCGCACACAAAACAGTTTTCGTACTTCTAGCGTCGTTGTGTTTTGTAATTCGGTAAACGAAATACATATTGTGCTTTGCGCCTTAAGGCTTGAAAGCCCAATATTTGTCTCGTTTACCGAACTTAGGAGGAAAGATTCATATGTGCATCCTTCCGCGCTACTTTTATACTTGTACACTGCGACATTGTGATATTTATTAATATTTATATATATGTATGTGTGTATTTTTTGACTTTGAACCCACCACACCACCACAGCAGATCGGCCGCGACGACGTGAATATACGACAATGTATATGTGTGAATGTTATTGTTAATAATAATAATAATAATGTTCTCAATCGCATTCTAGTTCTTCACGGTATCAAGGAACCGTCAGTCGCTGCGGTAACTGGGTGTATTCAAAGCTAAAAGATACAGTATATACTCGATAAAAATTATTAATAATCGTCATCAACAGCCATCAAAGTGTTTTAAGTTTAAAAAATATGTGCTCTAGTGTTGTGCGTACGTGTGTTTCCTCCTATGATCCATAGATATAGACACGTACGTCTGTGCCGATCAACGGAGTTCGCCCGCTGCGAGTCTTGTGCTACCGACAGAGAAGATCGACCGAGAAGGTACGACAAACTGCGAGGAGAAGAAGAATAAAACATCTCGTATAATGAACGTACCGACAAATTGCGGCTCGCCCTCGAGGCATGCTCTTGTAACGCGTTGGGGACCCTCAACAATCCGGGCTCTTGAACGAACCAGCACCACGACTGTGTAAACGATATTACTATCATGTATAGTGAAACTACCAGTCTCGGTACTTAAGAACGTTCGACATGTGCGACAACATTTGTTTCGCTACATCGTTTTCGTCGTTCGTTGGAAAATCCCCAGCGGGGTGATTTTAACGAATGTCCAAACTACACATATCCACGACACGACCCCGTGTCCGCGTATCGCGTGACCGCGGGGACGTATGTCGTCTCTCTCGCACGTTCGCAAGAGTGAGCGAGAGAGAGAGTTATCATACACGTGAATATAATTCATTTTATATTTGCCAAGATAGCTCCCTGGTTGATCCTGCCAGTAGTTATATGCTTGTCTCAAAGATTAAGCCATGCATGTCTCAGTGCAAGCCGTATTAAGGCGATACCGCGAATGGCTCAATATATCAGTTTTGGTTCCTTAGATCTTACTCAGTTACTTGGATAACTGTGGTAATTCTAGAGCTAATACATGCAATCAGAACTCTGACCAGTGATGGGATGAGTGCTTTTATTAGATCAAAACCAATCGACGGAGGGCCTCGCGTCCGAAGTCGTTAATTTTGATGAATCTGGATAACTTTTGCCGATCGCATGGTCCAGTACCGGCGACGCATCTTTCAAATGTCTGCCTTATCAACTTTCGATGGTAGTTTCTGCGACTACCATGGTTGTCACGGGTAACGGGGAATCAGGGTTCGATTCCGGAGAGGGAGCCTGAGAAACGGCTACCACATCCAAGGAAGGCAGCAGGCGCGCAAATTACCCACTCCCGGCACGGGGAGGTAGTGACGAAAAATAACGATACGGGACTCTTACGAGGCCTCGTAATCGGAATGAGTACACTTTAAATATTTTAACGAGGAACAATTGGAGGGCAAGTCTGGTGCCAGCAGCCGCGGTAACTCCAGCTCCAATAGCGTATACTAAAATTGTTGCGGTTAAAAAGCTCGTAGTTGCATTTGTGCGCCGCGCTGTCGGTGCACCGCATCCGCGGTGATACTGACACGTTTGCGGAGCATATCGTCGGTGAGCCGGCGGTAACACGCCGGTTCAATATCAAAATCCTATCGCGGTGCTCTTCAGTGAGTGTCGAGGTGGGCCGACAATTTTACTTTGAACAAATTAGAGTGCTCAAAGCGGGCTCAAAATGCTGCTTGAATATTTCGTGCATGGAATAATAGAATATGATCTCGGTTCTATTTTGTTGGTTTTCAGAACTCCGAGGTAATGATTAATAGGGATAACTGGGGGCATTCGTATTGCGACGTTAGAGGTGAAATTCTTGGATCGTCGCAAGACGAACATCAGCGAAAGCATTTGCCAAAGGTGTTTTCATCAATCAAGAACGAAAGTTAGAGGTTCGAAGGCGATTAGATACCGCCCTAGTTCTAACCGTAAATATGTCATCTAGCGATCCGCCGACGTTACTACAATGGCTCGGCGGGCAGCTTCCGGGAAACCAAAGATTTTGGACTCCGGGGGGAGTATGGTTGCAAAGCTGAAACTTAAAGGAATTGACGGAAGGGCACCACCAGGAGTGGAGCCTGCGGCTTAATTTGACTCAACACGGGAAATCTCACCAGGCCCGGACACCGGAAGGATTGACAGATTAACAGCTCTTTCTTGATTCGGTGGGTGGTGGTGCATGGCCGTTCTTAGTTGGTGGAGCGATTTGTCTGGTTAATTCCGGTAACGAACGAGACTCTAGCCTGCTAAATAGGCGTCGTCATTTAGGTGTGCGTGGCTCTGTCACGCAACTCACTGGCGACGTATTAAAATTCTTCTTAGAGGGACCGGCGGCTTCGAGCCGCACGAGATTGAGCAATAACAGGTCTGTGATGCCCTTAGATGTCCTGGGCCGCACGCGCGCTACACTGAAGGAATCAGCATGTTCTCCCTGGCCTAGAGGCCCGGGCAACCCGCTGAAACTCCTTCGTGCTGGGGATTGGGGTTTGCAATTATCCCCCATAAACGAGGAATTCCTAGTAAGCGCGAGTCATAAGCTCGCGTTGATTACGTCCCTGCCCTTTGTACACACCGCCCGTCGCTACTACCGATTGAATGATTTAGTGAGGTCTTCGGACCGACACGCGGTGGCTTCACGGCCGTCGGCGTTGCTGGGAAGTTGACCAAACTTGATCATTTAGAGGAAGTAAAAGTCGTAACAAGGTTTCCGTAGGGGAACCTGCGGAAGGATCATTAACGTTTCTGCCGTGTCGAGTTCATGCTCGCGTGCAAGATGATAATAATCCATAGATATACATACATACACACTTGTATCTATCTCTATACACATATAACAAAATTTTTCATCTCCGCAAGGAGAACGAACCCGTGTAACACTCTGCGTAGACCGGTCGAAATCCGCACCACGAGTAGAGTACGCTCGTTCGTAAATTTTGTTATAGCAAAACATGCGGTTTAGAATTCTATGTACACACACCTAGTGTGTGTAGGTACATACTTTCTAAGATAAAAAACAAAATCTATTTAAATCACATTACACAAACACGATCAAACCATTACCCTGGACGGTGGATCACTTGGCTCGCGGGTCGATGAAGAACGCAGTTAACTGCGCGTCATAGTGTGAACTGCAGGACACATTTGAACATCGACATTTCGAACGCACATTGCGGTCCGTGGAGACACATCCAGGACCACTCCTGTCTGAGGGCCGGCTGTATAAAAACAAAAGCCACACTGCGCCATATAACTATGGCGCATATGACGGTATCCCAACTGCTGATGACTGTGTGTTTTACACACACACACTCACTACGGTCGGGTCCGTTTAAAAATACGAACGGTACGTATACGACAATAATTTTTGTATGATACGTGACGATCGCCGCGAATGATAACGCGCGACACTTCGGATCACATCGAAAGGTGTAGCTGGACGTGAGCGTGTTGCCTTTCGTATGCGGTGGGTCTGAACGCAATCGCCAATGCAAAAGTTTACATTGTCATAT
>OX596268.1:0-52502 GCA_951394255.1 Polyploca ridens
AATGCAATTTATAAACATGTGTGCGTAGCATCTCAAGTTCACATATGATTGTAGAAGTATCTCTACTTTGTTGTACAATTTTGAAACGCATTTACTTGACCATCATCATTATCATCACCCTTTTAGAGGCATAGGGTACTTTGTAGTACCCGTTTGTCAACAAGAACGACCTACCAGTATTATCGGCTCTATGTTTTTGATACTTTCGGCCACATTATCACTTACCATGGTAGAGTTTGGTCTTATTTATAGTAATGTGTATGTAACTTTTTCTTATTTACCAATATATCTATCTGTCATCTACTACTGTCTTTTTGCTGTAAAATGCTTGGCTTTATAGAGAACGATAAAGAGTTGCTTAACATAAAGTCTCTAGCTGTTTCTAATCTCGGTAGCTGCATTAGGCGCAGTATCGTGAAAAAAAAAACTAATATTAAAAGAAGAATGCGATAGTTTTCGTCCGGCGTATATTTAGCGTGTGACGCGCGATGGGTGTCGGCCGGCAGTGGCAGTGGCGGCCGGTGGCCTGCCTACTCTACTATATACCACACGGTTATTCTGTTAGTTTTGTTTACACCCTCGTCCGTCATCGACACATACTCATCTCTACAATATGAGTAGGTATATTACAAAAGCTATTAATTCAGTTTATGTCAGTTTATGTTAGAAGAGCTCTTAAGAAGGTCAATACTATTCAAGTTAACACTAGCTTGGTTTTGGCTCACCGAAGCCGAAGATAGAGCTCGCTTGTACAGAAGAATTCGATTCAGTAATAAAAGTCTCTAGACTGTGCGTTAGTTTTAGGAATATTAAATCGTCAGCACATAAATATGTAGTAAACTAAAATCTGATGTGTTAGTATTTTATCATTAAATCTGAACAAAGTTAATAAAACAATTTTCAATTCCCTTAGCGTACAAGTATACCTACTTGTAACAGAAGAAGAACAACGATTCTAGATCGAGATAGTTTCGACAAATAAGGTGAAGCACTGGATGTACTCGCTTACCCGCGTAGACAGACCTATTTGACAGAATTTGATGAATTGAACGATAGTAGATAATACTGTAGAGCAGAAAATAGAAACATTTCTATCGAGGGTGAAAGCGCACAGATAAAGGCTCTTGAGGAAACACAATGCCGAGAAGAAGTGCAGTACGTTACTATTGGTTGTAATGAAGAAAATTCCAATTTTATCAATCTTTTTTCGGATAGTCAAGTGTTTTATTCCACATTTGAATATTCGATGTTGAGTATGGGCAGAGCTCACATGCGTACATACTACATCAAATCGAATAAATCACGTTACGTAACAAAAGTTCAACAAAAATACTGTGCAGTGTGTAAACTGGGCTTATCGTGCGGGTCGTGCCCCCAGCCCCCTCTCCTCCCCCGCCCCTCTCCGTCGATACGCTATCAACAGCTGACCCACAGATAACCGATACACACCATATTGACAACTATCGAGATTGTCTACATAACCAGACAATACCAGTTATATCTGACTAGAAGACTTTTTAAAACGTCTGAAGCGAATAATGTAAGCAAACATTTTGGAAAATTTTCATGTAACCCAGTGGATTTTAGATCTATGTGACTTAAACAATTTAAAAATCAAAGGAACAAAAAAACAATCATTCTTGAAACTTTTTGAGTCTCTTTCAATCAAATGCGTGAAAGCGAGTAAAATGGTTTCAAATAAAATAATGTAATTGAGTAAGAAGCTCTTGTCTTGTTGCTTGTCGACTCCGGCAACCTGTCAGGTGGATGATTCATGATATTTTGCTCGACATCACCGACCGCGACGCTACCTTAATCATCATTTATTTAATTGATTGCTATTATATTGTACACTCGTACCTACAGCATAATTGGATACTTCAGTCAGCAAAACAGTTTCTTTCTGCGACAATTAAAGCAGGTTCAACAACATTTAACGATTTTTTTTGGAGGTCTAATTTTCATGCACATTCGTCAACGGAGATCAGTCTTATAAGTGATATGTAAAACAGACGGCAATCTTATCCAGATTTACATAACATACCTACTGCGCACTTTGCACTTACACTGATCAAACATCACCCAACAAGGCTTGGCTGCCAAGCTATGATTGGAATTTACACAGCGATGTGCTAATGTAAGCAGTAGGTTCATGTGTAAACAATACTAAAGCTTCAATTTTTAACCAAACTTGATTATTAACCGATATTATTATGTGGCGACTATTGCGAAAGGCTTATGTCCAGCAGTAGACGACCACAGGCTGATGATGATGGTGATGATTATTGACCAGCAGATCCACTTACATTTGAAAACGTATGCTTCTCTGGGACTAGATGCGCTCTAATCAATAACGAGAAAAATATACAAAAGAATGAAATGGAGAACGTTAAAGTACTAGAGAATTTACGAATATAAACTTTGAAAAATACGAAAATTATAATATAAAATTTACACAGTTATCATCGTCTAATGACATCCAAATCAATCAAAATGTCATCAACGTCACTTCTCAAAGTTTATAACAAACCCTGACACTGGCGGAATTGTGTAAATTATACACACCTGGCGCCATTCAAATAAGAAGTGAAGTGAACAATTATAGATGGAAACCTACTTAGGTCCTGCAATTTGTTTAGGGCCCTGTACGCAATGGCAAATCAGAACCCTGTTTCTGTCACGCTGCTGTCTGTCCGTCCGTCCGTATGTCACGGGACTGCTCGTAAAAGAAATGGGTAACAGACCTGGGGCCCAAGTCTGCTATTTCAATTGTGTTCCAATGAACTTTCAATGGTGTCAAAATTGTGACTTTTTACAGTTTTGGTAGTCTACGACATATGTGGCTATGATGACGCTATTGTGTTAGTAGCAATGATATTATAATAAAAAGAGGTAGATATCGCATTAACGCACGAAAATTGTTGCAGACAAATTCAGACAATTGTCGTAATTTTGCTTAGCGGCTACATATAGCTATCTCTTTCTGTACCATACGTTCCGTATTATCTATCGCATTCACCTAATTCAACAATAACTGAACGCCGCTTAGTATGAGGGTAGCATATCTCTAGTATAATATCATTGGTTAGTAGACTACCAAAACTGTAAAATATCACAATTTTGACACCACTGAAAGTTCATTGGAACACAATTGAAATGCAGACTTGGGTTTGGATATTTTGTGTAGATTGAAAACCGAATATTGAATAAGAGGGGGACCCACATGAAAAGAGTAGGACTTTCTGTATATTATGTATCATATATCGTATCCTATACTACATTTGTATTTATGTTTTCAGATCTCGAAAAAAGGCTAACGCTTTCGATTAAATTTGCTGTATGGAGGTTTTGGGGTCGAAAAATCGATCTGCGTTTTTCCGAGTTAGCGAGCAAAGCTCGGTCACCCACGTACCTACTACAGCAAATACATAGTTAAATACATACATAATTTGTAAACTGTTTACAGAGCCCTATTAGAGCGAGTAACTATACGCACCTGGTAAGCTGTTTATTACATTAACTAGAAAATAAATCAATAAATTACACTACACCATTACTAACCTCTATCAACAATGCCATAGCGCCCATAGCCTGCTCAAATATTTACCAGAATATAAACAAAACATCATCGACAGCTAAAACATGTGAAAAAGTTTAGTTACTGCCTATTATTTCTATAATTTACGCACTGGAGCAGTTTGGTGGAATATTGACGTGATTTCTTCCAATTCAGTATCGGTACGGCTTCAGACATCATTCACAATGTCGCGGAGATGAACGGATGATGACGGAATGAGAATTAATCAATAATTTTCCCAGTCGGCTACTAAGAAGTGTGCCACTCAACTCAGTCTCTCAATCAACGAATTAAACTATGAATGTGCTCATGCATTCATCTTTTGATTGAACTTGATTATTGTTGACTTGTTGTGTGAGCTTTTCAATTGCATTCCTGGTTTTGATATTTTATTTTGAATTTGCACTCGCGGCCTTTCCCGTGCACCGAGGGATCATAAGTTATCACGGGCTAGAATCGTCCTATGTGTTATCCTACCCACATCCATTCAACTGATTGTGTGTCAGTGGCCCTGATTCTGTTGTTCACAACTAAACTAATTTTAATGTCACTATGTCTCTTTCTAACAAAAAACATAAGAAAAGGATGTAAGAAATTTAGTCCTGTCAAATTAGTCCAATGCTTGTTTTCAATATAATTTTAGTCCCCATCTATCGCGGTTACGCCTAAATACACGCAAAATAAGACGGGAAAGATTAATTTGACCACTTAAAATATGTTCTATCCCTTTTCAATCATGTTCGTAAGAAAGAGATGAGATGTGACTAAAATTAGTTTAGTGCGATTTACACAGAATCGGCACCAGTGTTTCTTAATCAGTCATAAGATTCCAAACATAAAATCTAAACTTCCACATTATAAAAACATACCTACATATAAAGGTATTAAGTAAGGTTGCTTTCACTATAATTTTTGCTTTTATTTGTTTTTTATTTTTGTGATTGTCACTTCTTAGTCAATAAGTTATCTATAAGAATTTATTTTATTATGGAGACCTATTATTGGCGGTAGTTGTATGTTTGTAGTATAAGTTATTTATGTACTATAAAGCTGTTGGTCTCAATAAAAAAATAATAATAACATTAGTAAGATTATTTTTGTAATTAATGAGACTCAAACAGTTCTACAATCATCACCTCTCAAACCAAGATTCCAACATGATAAGGTCAGGAGCCAATGACACACATGTGCCCGGAGCGAATGCGATTGCCGTTCCGAATATAGTGGTCATGTGACATAACAATGGGAAGAGAATACAATAAATCAGCGGAGTGGTTCGGCAAGCGGTACCAATGAGACATGCAAGCTCAATAGCCAATTGGTGAGTCTGACGGCGCAATTGGCACCCCAGCCCGATGACCTCCACAAATAAATACCATTTCGATACAGTAACTTTATGTGAAGAATGGCTTAATATCCTGGTTGTTCATAAATATCTAGAATTAAGCTAAGGCACTCATTATCAGTCAAAAACTCTATATACTGTCCTACCAGGCTTTCAATTCTTGTCTGGATTCAATTAAACCCAAAATTCATTACAGCGTCTACATTATCAAAATTAATCATGGCATCGGGAGACCGGGCGGGCAGGAAGCTTTTTACCCCACTGATTATCCCGGCTATCCAAAGAGGAAACGATACCAGCCTGCTGGGAACCTTGCGGGTGATTAACAGCAGAGGAACTTTTTATATTATAGATTGTATTTTATATATTTGTAAATAAAAAGCGTAGTTCACGCGACCAAGCTTGCAGTCGGACCATATGCACAAATACATTCAGTCTGTTTGCGAGCACACACCCTGGGCCAACAGCCGCGCCACCGCAGCGTCACAGTCTTTATGACGTCACTGCATCGCCCATACCACGGATACCACAGCGTAAATAATTGTACTAACGTTATACATCGTAGATACAAGTAACAACTGATAATGGTGCCGATTCTGTTGTAAATCGCACTAAACTAATTTTAGTCACATCTCATCTCTTTCTTACGAATATTATTGAAAAAGGATAGAACATATTTTAAGTTGTCAAATTAATGTTTGCCGTCTTATTTTGCGTGTATTTAAGCGTAACCGCGATAGATGGCGACTAAATTTATACTGAAAACAAGCATTGGACTAATTTGACAGAACTAAATTTCTTACATCCTTTTCTTATGTTCTTTGTTAGAAAGAGACATAGTGAGATTAAAATTAGTTTAGTTGTGAACAACAGAATCAGGGCCTATCAAACTTTGTTATAAGTTACATAATTTGGTGAACGTTAATTATTGCTATGAGTCGGTCTGATCATAAAGACTGTGATAGCAATTACTCAGATCTTTTAGGGACTAGCAAACTATAGTCTGAAAAATAACATTCCTAACTAACCATAACTTTGGGATCAGATCTTTTCAGCGTCCCGTTAACAGAAATATGTTCGGTCTTCTTCTTTGCTATAAGTACACCTACGCGAGTGCAGTTACACTTGAGAGTGTATTCCGAACCGGTTGTATAGCCAACTGTCATATTCGTAAGTGCCTTATCAGAACCTAAACTGAATAAATGAGTTTTTTTTTTACTGTTTATAGGCCTGTGTTTTTGACCGCAATTTCACCATGGTAAGTAATGATGCAGCCGAAGGTGGTAAGCACACAAAGCCTAGAAGGAGCTGGCTCTCAAGTGCAGCTGTCGGAACACATCGAAAGGTGCTTGGCGACAGATTTTCAACTTGAGGGTGGTAGCCAGCCTGGCGGGTACTACAAAGTATGGAGTCGTGAGGAAACCGTAGTACCACCGTGTTTTCCTTCACCGAAAGCTCAAGCTCACTGTAGGATTCGAACCCGGGACCTTCGTCTCGGTCTCCGACGTCACTACCACTGAGCTATCATCGCTTAAGTTTTATGTTTGATGAATGATGTTTAATTAGTGATTCCTAAACATGTGCACGGCGATCACTACAGCTCATAAATATAAAGTAAACTCGCAACATACATATGAAACGCGTGACACACAGCACACAGTACACGGTGCGCGGGCGCATTGTCTACAATATCTAACTAACTGTTATTGAACTTGAGCTTACGACCTTGTCGCAGTAGCAGCACTACACGAGCGGAAAGATAAAACGGTCCGTAAACAAATCCACAATTACTGCACATCTTGCACATATAAGAATTTATGAGCATCTGGAATGTTCGTTTATCATATTTTTATCAATTCCAGCAAATGTAGAAGTACAGGTAGATTTAAAAGGAACTAATATGTCAGTGTTGATTGTAAAACATAAACTTGCAAGACAATCAAACTCTGAAAACTACATGATGATGTTTTTCAAAACTCTTTCTAGACAAATCATTTTCAAATATATCATTAAGAGTATTGAACGATCAACTATCCCTTCAGATTGCTTCATGCCTTGAGATAACTAATTCACCATAACATTGCATAAACAACATAAGGTAGAGATGTCAAGTGTTTCGGCACCGTACTTGAGGTACTTGGTCGACCGAGGACAGGGCACAACTAACATCGGTACCGTACAAACGGCAATGAGATGGACACTTCTTAACAGTTAATCAATAATGCCACTATTGCCAATTGCGGAAACACAACGCAGCTCTTTCTTATCAGAGGGCCTACTACGAAAAACGATACTCGATAGTCCGATCATCGTTGTCAGATATTAACCTATAGAATTGCAGTAAAACTGGTGAGTCGTAAATTTTATGCAATTCTATTGGCAAATTGATTGACAACGATGACCGGTCTATCGTGTATCGTTTTTCCTAGAAGGCCCTGTGGATTGCTTTTAAATTTTAAGAAATGTATGAAATTAAACGGGTGGGTTTAATGAAGTGGTGGTAGTATTTTAATAAGAATTTGGAAGCTGCTTGAAGCAGGCAGTTCATCAATACAACCTAAGAATAGGGAAGGGAGATCATCAACCAGGTGGAATTTGAAAGCGAGGTGTTCACAACAAAGACCTGGATGCGAACCATACAGCGCTGACTTTTTCGCCTCTTACGGTGAAAAAGGGGGCTTAAACCCAGCAGAGGATGGATACAGGCTAAATATGATGTTGATTCAAGATTTACAACTAAAAACAGATTACCACGCATTTTTATAACAAGGATGATTAATGATTATCAATTTATAATAGACTCTAAATCCGAAAGAGCTGAACTAATAAACAACGACTAAGCAATATAGATTACGTTTATCATCGAAGTGCAATAAAATATTTCATTCCATACATTAGGAACTGCTACTGGTTTTGAGGAGAGTATCACAAATCAAGATTTTCTAATGATAGGTACCTAGTTATGATATTATTAGTGACGTAAATTATCATAATAACAGCTTAACCACACGAACACGTGCACCAAATGCTAAACAGGAAAGTGATAGTTTATCAATTGGTGTTTACTAAGTTTTACGTCGAGAACATACATATTAGTTCTATCGACAAAAATATTAGCTAGATAAATTATTGAAATATGTACTTACTTGTAGCCAGTTGTAGCAATACTAGTTATTTTATTTGCTTTTGGATTTCCCTATGAATAATAATCAATAACGAATTCATCATCATCATCATCAGTCCTGAATGAATTTCTATAGTCATTGATATACGAATACCTGCTGTACACATGTCTAGTAAGATATCAAGGTCCTCGTGTCACTCGAGATGGATATTTAGTGCAGTATACGGTCTCGAGATCCTATTCATACCCTACCTAGCTATCACCCGACTGCCATTTATTTAAGTCACTAGTTCCTATCCTCGATAACACTCCTACGAGAAAATGAAAAGTAAGTACTTACTCAGTCTAGGTTATTCAGAATTTACATCGATTCCATAAAGGATCATCAAAATCTGTTCAAACATCTGAATTCTACACAAGGTATTTAGGATGACCAGGATTATAGTGAGTTCACATCGTTAGTCAATATAACGTCGACTGTATCAAACACCGACGAAATAGTAAAGCACAAACAGAATGAAACGTAGATTAATGGCTTACATCTACAACGTGATCGGAAATAAAATTCTGGAACACATACACTTACTTACAGATACGCTCAATTAAGATAACAATTTTATGGATAACGACAATCGAGCGAGAACACTTTTACCTATATTGTAGAGATTTTCTGTAATGGATTGTATTTCTAATTGGATATTAAACTCGGTAATTTTCACTGTATTTAGCTAAACCATAGCTAGCTCATAGTTTGAGCTGTTACTTATTACTGTTGTTTTTGTTATTGTAAAGCTGATCTAAAATAACAGTAAACTAGGCAGATGACGATGTAAATAGAAAAAAACAACAACGATGAACCTAAAATAAATACATAATACACAAATATTCTTGGATTGAAGAACATCATCGTGCCAAACGCAAAGCATATATTTACGATCACACCTACATCATAAACCATTAGCGATACAACCACGGTTCAAGTTTACAAATCATTTGAACAATCGAGGTGACAACAGACCGAGCCGTGAACCCGAAGAGTGAGGCGCCCTCGTCGCGGACGGATTACAATAATTAGAATCTATTTACGCACAGAAAACGAACACGCCTCATATCTAGTGACGTTCGTCCGAAATTTCATCAGACCAAGATAATAAATACGGTTTGGCGCGATTACCTAATCCATTAATCAAAAAGGCTTGATGATTCGATCGGATGTAATTAAACGAGGCTTTCGCCACAGCGAGCCCCGCACATTCCTCTATATTATGTTAATTAATGCGTATTCGGCTGGTTGGATTTGTTTACAGTTTGGTTTCGGAGTTTAGTTTTTGTGATAACGCTATCGCATTTTCGATTAGTACGAGTATCTCAACTCTGAGATTGGAGTGCTACAGGGGTCAATGTTAGAGCCATTATTGTTTTTTGAGCAGAGCGTTTATTGCGTTTTAGAATGACCATGACAATTCTTTATTGATGATGATGATTACACTCGTCTTACGACATCGTCATCAAATATAATTTTGTTTTAGTGTATAAGGTAAGTATTTTTTGTATTAGAATAGAATATTCCTTGTTCAAAATGTTCTTCAATAAGATTTTAGAAAAATAAATTATAATATTTTATAAACACATCTTAATTCATTCTATAAAAATAATAAATTCAACTTTATTTATAGATGAGCTTTTAATCCAAGTTCTGGAAAATATTTTATACCTATTTGTGATGTGTTTTTCAAGTTTTACTCCTGTGATATTATGTACTTTATTAGTTATTGGAAGTCTTGAGTCTTGTTGCAGATCATTTTTATTGCGATTGGCTCTGGATGTTGCATCGCCTCTTTTTTTTCTCAACAATTATATTATTTATTTATTCTACCTGAAGTTCTGTAAACAGAAACTGAGGTAGGTAAGGATTGCATATTTTATGTCTGTACTTAGCATTAACTAATACTCGAATTCTTTTTTTATTTCAATTCGTTAGACACTTATTGGTTATCTTATTGGTTTAAGGGTTTTAATTACACAAACTATTCTTGCACATACCTTTCATCAATATTTATTTTCCATGAAATATTTGGTTCTATTAAATATGTATATATCTATAGATCATCAATATTAATTGCGTTTAATTAAGATTCTTGTGACTAAGACCAACTCTTCGCGACTCTGATTTGATGAATATAATAACAATGTATAGAAAATATTTACTGTGCGTATTTTTAGATACCTATGTGATTTATTTATTACTAGGTAGGTTTACCTATTTATCTTTAAAATTAAAATCGATTAGGGCTTGTTTCTTGATGACCATATAAAACATTCTAGAATTTTAGGACGATGTAACTTTTATTTATTTATTGCGACACTTTTTGCTTATAGAATAATTTCCTGCTTTATTATCCTAGTAACTATATTAGAAAAAAAAAAATTTTTTCGTATTATTTATAATTTTTTTCACCGGTCCGTTCATCCCGCACGGTCTCGCGCGTTTTTTTAATAATAAACAGCTTCCAGTATGTATTGTAGAATTAGAAGTAGCTACTCACACGTGGGTCCGGTCGTGTGGCACAAACACCGGCGTCGAAATAGCGCCAAGGTCGGTATGATAATAAAATTAAAGAGCAGTAGCGCGTCGCGGAGCGTGCGGTTACGACGACGGGTGGACACCTACTGGCAGGCAACTAGTCTAGTCTACTGGCGTGGCTGCCAGTGGTTACCGAGTCTGACGCTCCACGCTTCTTGTGTTGTGGTCCGCGCGTAACCTCACTCGCACCCAACAAACTTTCTTCATTTTAGAACTCTATGCTGATCATCATAGTGCTGAGGGCCCGGCGCCGACACACCCGCACAAGTATACGTAGACCGGATTAACCGGATCTTTGAAACGTCGGATGTTTAGTTAGAAATGCTTTCCTATTTACGGTTTTTATAATGATTGAATATTATCATACGATCATGATCGATTCTTTGGTTTTTGTATTATAATAGTAATTAGACCTTGGATATGTACTTGACATTTATATCCACGAACGAATACGTATTAATAAATAAAAAAATTATTAACTTTTCGGTCAGCATACCCGAACTGGTAGCAGATATCTCTATACAAATAATAGTTGTTTAATTATATTATAAGGAATTTTATCTCATAAAATCACTTTTGATTTACGAAGCAGGCGAGAAGTACCTACCTACTATTGGAAATAGTTGAAAAGCCTGAGCAAGTGGAGTGTGGACTCACAAAGTGACATGCAAATATTAGGTACCTACATACTGTAAGATGTGTAGGCTACATTTAAACAGTCATATTTTCAAAACTAGCCGTTATGATCCATCTAGACATTGTTTCCACGTATGACCGATATCTTCTCGAGCTCCGCCCAAATCTCCCAAATGGTTCTGCGTTGCATTTCTTCGGTGGAAAGTGGCAATTATCAATTCTGTGGTAGAGGTATGTAGTTGACATACTTTTTGGTAGTGAAGATACGTATAACTTACCTATTGAATAGTTCCTCCGCTAGGGGCGGTGGTGTACCAATTCCTATAGAGATTTGTCGTAAAAGCAAACGCAAAAGTAAGAGTTTACTAACTTCCCTTAATTAGGTACACTCATGTCGTCGCTTGAGGGCCAGTTCCCGGATACACTTTTTGTGCTTACCACTTTCAGCCACATCACCATTACCTGGTGATACTGTGGTTTAAAAGAAGCTTATACATACACAGTAAAAAAATGCAGAAGTGGTCCCTGTACGAATTGCGGGATTATGCAGTTCCTTCTCAGGCGCCTCACCGCCCAGCGGGACCCGTCGAAGTAAAGCGGTATATCTATACAGGATGTTTTGCGACCCAGGAGCGGTAGTACAAAACATACATTTTCTAAAAATGGACTTAATTCCATTAAATACTGTAAATATGAAATACTATACTATATATTCAATTTGAAATAAAATTACCGCAACGTATGGTCACTAGGCACGTGCACAGACTAGAGCTAGGCGCAAGCCGCCATCGCCCCACCACTTTACTCCCTCGCACTCCCCGTTGAGTATTACGTCTACACTTTAGCTTATTACATGATTTTCCAATATATTTTTTTTTATTTTTTTAGCTCCAGTATCATTTGTATTATCGACCCTGAGTCGCTCGTCGCTGACCAAAACAACGACCTGTATACAATAGCAAATCTTACATACACTATAGATAACCGCTATGCTTAAGATCTTTGGCAATTAACAAGGGGATGAAAAATAAAAATCAATAAGTTCCATAAAATTGTGGTCTCCGTATAATTACGTACTTAAAACATTGTAACACTTAGTTTACTTACAACTAGAACTGTAGTTGGGTCGCGCAGTGTCCCTCGCGCCCTTACAATAATTATACAAGGAGAAAAGTTATGTGGGCGGAATCCACGCGCCATAACTAGTTCCCATTGCAACACGAACGCTGGTTCTATGTGCCAGCCAATAGTGGAGCAGGGTTTAATGAGCGCTCACTGTATTAGGAGATCCGGTCTCCAGAATAGCAGGTTAATTTTTTTTTTTTTAATCTGCCTAAAATCTTGAATTGAGCATTGATTGAAGTTCTAGAATACCTTAGTCTCCGTCTTGATATTTGTTTGCAACACCATATTTGCAGCTTCACATGTTTGAGATCTCTATTGAATTTGTTATATTTTTTTATTATGGACTCGTAAATATTAATACTAGATTAGGCGGTTAACACACTGCCACGCACCACGCAGCGTAGCCCGTGGATGCGTGTTTTAACGTTGCTTGTAAGTATCTCCGTTTGTATAGAAAAGACGCACAGTCCAACACACAGAAAATGCATCCACGCGCGTTAATATAGATCACGCGCCTGCATGCGGAGAAACATGCGCACACGCGTGAGTGCTTAAAAAACCCGCACGATGTTGCAGATCTGCACTCCCGCAAGTACGCGCGTAGGTGCGTTGACACGCAACATGAAGCGTGGTGCGTGGCAATGTGATAACCGCCTTAGTAGCAGTTTTAGCATTATATTATTCACTTCAGATCTGAAAAATACATTTAGCTGCAAATGTGGTGAAATTAACCCTCAAGGTCTCGAAAAATGTTGCCCATTGCTTTTTCCAGTATTATTATTGTAAGGTCGCGCCGCTGGAGCCGCCCGCGCCCTCACAAAACTAAACATAAATTGTGTGGATAACTTAACTCATATCACATCGTGAGGCACTTGTCGTTTCGTTTACTACAAATTGTTATATTTTCACATTATCTGTTCGTCGTAGCGACATTTTAATTTCATTTATAACGGTTAACACATTGAAACCAGAATTGTTTCGAACTGTGCGGGCTCAAAGGAGTTTTCTTCCGCGGACGCTCAGATTGTGGAATGAGCTCCCCGCCGTGGTTTTCCCAATGGAGTACAGCATGGGGTTCTTCAGTTAAGTCTCGAAACTAATAAATTTTACTGGACTCTTTGTTTCAAGGATCTATGATACTTTTTTTTTTTTTTTTTTTTTTTTTTTTACACGGTCATCTGATCCCAAACTAAGCAGAGCTTGTAATATGGAAACCAGATAACTGATATAATACATATACTACTTTTTGTTTGTAAATACATACTTAATATACATAATTACACCCAGACTCAGGACATACAGACATGTTCATGCACACAAATGCATGTCCTGTGTAGGAATCGAACCCACGACCTGCGGCGCGTAAGGCGAGCCTTAACCAACTGCGCCAACTGGCCCGTCATACTGTATGCCTAACTTATGATGTGTGATGGTTCCGACGGAAGATCAGCGTTGTGGTAGCTATTCATAGTTATTACAACATATGCTGAGTCGGACCCCATTTTGTAGTGTATCCAAATAAGTGTATTTATGCTACAAATAAACAATTATTCTATTCTATTCTATTCAAAAACGGCCGTTCGGGCCGTATGCTAGTTTGCCACCTTGGTGGTATAAAATTAAAAAAAACGTCGAAAGATGTGTAACGGCAAAATCACTCTACAAATATTGTATCTCTGTGGTCTCTACTATCGAGAATTTCACCGTATATCGACCTTTATCTTAAAAGATATCATGTCAAGACAATTTTATGTAGACTAATGAGAGGTTACTAATTAATAAGCAATTTTTGTCAAAACCTTGACACTTTTGTTAATAAAAATATTTAGTGAAGAAGTTAATTGCGCATGAGTTTATCCGTTAATTGTGCAGTTTATCGACAGTTTATCACATGTCATTATACAGATGAGATTAGCACAATTATAAATTATTACTGTAATTATTAATTGAATTTAATACATATAGTTTAACCCGTTGGCTCTCGCGAGAGACGCGCGTCCTATTATAACAATTGATGCCATTGTTATATTTTTAACCACGAGCCAACCAGTTAATAATATAAAAAAATTGTTGCGCCCTGCGGTTTTACCCGCGTACCTGAGGGATATGCTACCCTACCCTACCTACCGTAAAGTTTTTTTCTTTATGTCAACAGGTTGACAAACAGGCAGACGGGCGACCTGATGGTAAGTGGTCACCGTCGCCTATGGGCATTTGCAATACCAGGGGGATTGCCATTGTGTTGCCGACCTTGTAGAGCTCTTTTTACGCCTTTTTTGAAGAACCCCATATCGTAGCACTGAGGGAAAAACGTAATGGGTACTCATTCCACATCCTAATGGTCCGCAGTAAGAACGTCCGACTAAAACGTTGTGTGGACGATTCAGGCGGCTCGAGGATGTGAGGATGAACTCCACATCTCCGGCGAGCAGTGCGATGGTAGAAAGGTGATGATGGCACCAGGTCAAAAAGTTCTCGATAACACTCCCCATTATACAGGCGGTAGAACACACAGAGTGAGCCTATATCTCTCCGAAGGCTGAGTGGTTCTAAACCGTCAGTGAGTATGGGATCGTCAACGATACAAGTGGCCCGTCTTTGCACCGAGGCAAGTGGATTAAGCTGATAAGCGGGTGCGCCTGCCCAGAGGTGCGAGCAGTACTCCATATGCGGCCTAACTTGAGCTTTATAAAGCTGTAGCAGCTGGAGTGTCGTGAAGTACCACTTAGCCTTATTTAGCACACCCAACTTTTTTGAAGCCAGTTTGGCTTTGCTTTCCAAATGACCTCGGCATTGGACATCACTCGCAATATCGACACCAAGGATCCCGATACTCTGTGCGATGTTGAGAGGAGTGTCTTCGAATTTTGGTGCTATAATAATATATAATAGGGATTTTTTCACGGAGAACGCGCAGACTTGTGTCTTCAAGGGGTTGAAACGGACTAAATTAAGTCTCCCCCATTCCGAGACCCACTCCAACGAAGTCTCGACTTCAGACACAAGTCGAATTTGACTTTCGTCCACCGTGGACCGAGGGATGTTAGCACGGCCGGAATATTGGGCATCCCCAGTGCTGTCATCCGCATAGCAGTGAATGTTGGGAATTATCAACATATCATTAATATGCAGGATGAACAGTGTGGGTGATAGCACACAGCCTTGCGGTACGCCAGCATTAATATTCTTGATGTCGGAGCAGCATCTGTCAACGGCGACTTTGATGCTCCGATCAGCAAGAAGACTGGACACCCAAGTGCACAAACTCTCGGGAATTCCAGACCCGATCGAAGGCCTTAGCGATATCGAGGCTAACTGCCAATGCCTCGCGTTTACTCTCTATAGTAATATAGTAATAATTAGTAATAATGGCTTCAGCCCATCGGTGCGTCAGGTAAACAAGAAGATCACCAGCTGAACGACCGTGACGAAAGCCGTACTGGCGGTCGCTAATCAGCTGGTGCTCCTCTAAATACCTAAGGAGCTGAGTATTGATGACCCGCTCCATCTCCTTAGAAAGGACGGAGGTTATCGCTATTGGCCTGTAATTGGACAGATCTGTTCAATCCCCTTTTTTGGGAATCGGATGGACAAGGGCTGTCTTCCACGAAGGCACATGTCTGGCGGTATAGGAAAGCCTGAATAGGCGCGTCAACACTGGAGACAATTCTGGAGCACACGTCTTAAGCACAATGGCGGGGATACCGTCTGGCCCACTCGACTTTCGGACGTCATGGGAGAACAGAGCTCGTCGGACCGCGATTTGCGAAAAGCGGATTTCCGGCATTGAGCTGCCACAACGCGGGATGCTAGGCGGTGTGGCTCCCCCGTCGTCAAGTGTCTTATTAGCTGCAAAGAGAGCTGCCAGTAAATTGGCTTTCTCTTTTGTAGTGTGGGCCAGAGTCATCCGGTGTGTGCAGCGGAGGAAGCTACGACCGACAGAAGTTACCTTCGACAGCCTTGGCGAGCGACCAGAATGCTCGACTCCCAGAAGGGAAACCTGCAAGCCGATCGCCAATCGCTCTAGCAATTATCTTTTTTTTTAAAAAAAGATGGATGAAATCGGTAAAGTTCTCAAGTTATGACGTGACCAATGTAAATTGTTCGGGACACTTACGAATATTATGTTATTTACGATATTTTAAGTTAGCTAATAAGGAAAATTAAAGATTTATTCCCGAGCGTTAAATTATTACCCATAGTTAAGATATTATAATAAATAAAGAACATTTGAACCCTAATAGAACCTAGGTCAGAACCTAAATTGTCGTAACCTAGATAAAAATCTAGAGTTATTGAGTAAAAACCCTAAAACATGTAGTAATCTGAGAATAAGTAAGCTAGTACTTATGTTTAGTACCTAAGTTGATCTAGGAATCAACCCTGTAATAAAGATAACCGATTGAAATCATGTTAGAATAAGTAAACAATTAGAAATTTGATACAAGCACTAATATGTGCAAAACATTTGTTTACCACGTACTAAGTACCTAACTTCTAGCTAATAAGCACTTTCAAAGCCCTGAATGACACCCTGATAAGGATAAACAGATTTAATTAGAATTCGATAAAAACAGTAGATAAATCATTAATTAATATAATCTCATACAAATAAGAAAGTAAACAAACAATGGAACTATCCCTTATGAAACTCGGAAAAAGTAGCGAACACCTGCGGACGACGCTTTGCAGATTTTAATTTTGTCAACAAGGTCCGCGATATAAATTAGACAGAGAGGTCATCGAAATGCACTTAGAAAAGACAAGGAAAAGATATGTTTTTTCTCTAGATAAATTTGTATATAAGGGAAGCATTTTTGGCATCCGATCATTCGATTCCAGTACAGCAACAAGTCAACTACAAGGAGTAGTAGTCAGACAGATGTCATAGTAAAGTAACAGGACAGTACCTACTAGTAAGGCAGATGCCATGTTTAGCCTTCTACCAAGTATTAATAGTAAGGCAGATTGCCATAGTAGCGGCTAAGTAAATACCAAATCGGTATATAGTAAGGCAGATGCCATAGTAGCGGCAAAGTAAACGTATCAGCGTATCATCAGGCACCAATTGTCGACATTTTGAATAAGAAAATCATCTATGTACAACAAATTTGAAGAAGTATTTATTAAGACAGATTGTCACAGTTGAACATCAAGAAGTATCCATTAAGACAGATTGTCATAGATTAAGTAACCAGTTCAATAAATAACAGATAAATAACGACCATATACGGCTTTTCACTTCGCCCTTGGCAATCCAGCGCACAGCATAAGTACGGGAAACGGGACCTCACGATTCGCGCATTCGTCTTTCGAGACTTATTGTATACCCGAGGTTCTGCGCCGCCCGTACATTTGGTCCTTCGAGCCGGATCATCCAAGATCCTGAACAGCCGCAGCCATGGTCGGCACCAGATCCACCAACGCAAGAGGAGGATCAGAGAGTCGCGATGGCGACACACAGCCTGCACCTGTACAAGAGCCCGCCACAGCTGCCGCTACTGCTGCAGCTACAATGGGCGGAGCCGCACCTGCTGCTGCTTCAACGAGCAGTATTGCCCCTACTACCGCACCATCAACAAGCCGTACTGTCACTACTACAGAAGCCACCCTAACCTCAGGGTTAACGACAACTACTGCTACCGAAGAAACTGGAATCAATCAAGAACAAGCTCCTGATGACCGAACCGCAAGCAGCACCATCAGGAACACTAAGTCAACGAAAAGTCAACGAGCGCGCCGCATCGCTCTGGCCAAAGAAGAGATAGCAAGACTGAAACTTGAACTAGCAATAGCTCGCCTCGCCGTCATAGAACAAATAGAATCCGAAGATGACGACGTAGGATCCGTGTCCATCAAATCCACTGCCAGGAGGGTGGACACATGGCTAGACAAGAGTCAGCGCCTACTTGCAATTTCGAATGTACCTCATCAACAGCCAGAGCCCCGAGAGATGGAACCGAATAGAAACGCCGCACCTGTCGCGGAACAATATCCATCCACTGCTACGCATCCAGTCGTGCACCCGGGCGCCACCTCGAAGACACAGATGACTCAACAGCAGTCAACATCGTTAGACATCGATGAGGGTAATAGAGGAATCCCTCAGCACTCTGTACAGGGTAATCAAGGAATCCCTCAGAGACCAGAAGCACAGATACCGACGGGAACAGAAGCTGCCATCACCCCGTACTCTGCGCAACAAAGAATCGATTTCAGCGAGTTAGCTTCAGCGATCACTATTGCCGTGAAAGCAGGTCAACGCCCAATGCCATCGCGTTACACATTTGAACTACCTGCTTTCACCGGGGCACATCAAGATTGGCTATCATTCCGAACAGCTTATTTCGAATCCGCAGCTAACTTCTCGGATACAGAGAACATGACCAGACTTCGACGTGCACTCAAAGGACGAGCGAGGGAAGCCGTCGAGAGCCTGCTCATCAACAGCGCCAATCCCAATGAAGTACTGAAGACACTGGAGTCCCGCTTTGGAAGACCGGACTCAATTGCCCTCGCTGAGATGGAACGCCTTCGGAACCTGCCACGGTTTACCGATTCATCAAAGGACCTCTGCATCCTGTCAAGCAAGGTCACGAACATAGTGGCAACTCTTCGTGCTCTGGACAAGACTGCATATCTCTACAATCCAGAGCTGACGAAGATCACCATTGATAAGCTAACACCGACACTTCGATATCGATGGTTCGATTTCTCCGCCATACAGCCCAAAGAGGAAGCCGACCTGCTCAAGCTCACTCGCTTCCTCGAGAGAGAAGTGGAACTATGGGCACCCTACGCTCAAGTAGAAGACATAACCTCGACTTCACATGCAGGCCCAGCCGCGCGCACTCCATTCAAGTGCAATCAACGTACGCTGAACGCCAGTGCGAACGTTGATAAGAGGCCATACAGATGCAGTATATGTGAACGAGAGGGACATTCGCCGCCAGACTGCGAGAAGTTCCGCGATGCTGACATCAATACAAGATGGGATCTTGCAAAGAAACACCGCCTCTGCTTTCGATGTCTACGCTACAGAAACAGAACGCACAACTGCAAGCCACCCATATGCAGCGTCAACGGATGCCCATATCGCCATCACCACTTACTTCACTACGAGAGACAAAAGGAAAAGAGTGACAAGAATGAAAAGGAAATAGTCACTTCAACTTGGCTGCCTGTACAATCCCAGACGTACTTGAAAGTACTACCTGTACAGATTTCCGGACCGGCGACGAAGTCAACACACACGCATTGCTGGACGACGGGTCAACGGTAACTTTGATTGACACCGACTTAGCAAACACAGTCGGAGCCTATGGACCCTGCCAGCAAATGTACATCGAAGCCATAGGAGGAGCAGAAGTACCTGCTTCAGGATCTCAACGCATCGCCATCATCATCAAGGGTGCAACCCAGCAGCACAAGATCTACGCGCGCACCATTAACAACCTGAAGCTATCAACACAGACAGTCACCGACGAAGACCTGAATGACTGCCAACATCTGATCGATATACAAGAAGCTTTGAAATTCATTGAAGCCAAGCCCAAGATACTCATCGGTCAAGACAATTGGAACCTGCTACTAGCTTCAGAAGTCAGAAAAGGAAAGAAGAACCAGCCAATCGCATCACACACTCCACTTGGCTGGGTTCTCCATGGCGCGCACACAAAGTCGCTGAGAAAACGCATCGACTTTGTTCATTACTTCACGATGGAAGAGAACATGGGTGAACAGTTGAAACATCACTTTGCGATCGAGGCGTTGAAGATGACACCGAAAAAACCACAGACTGATCCGGAACAACGTGCACTCAAAATACTCGATGAGTGCACAACCAGAACAGAAGACGGACAGTACCAGACGGCGCTCCTATGGAAGAATGACAACATCGCGATGCCATGCAACTACGACAACGCGATGACGCTTATCACCACAGAAAAGAAGATCGACAGACATCCAGAGCTGAAAGAAAAAGATGAAAAACAGATGACAGCTCTGATTGAAAAGGACTACGCTGAACCGGCTCCAACGGCGAAGATAGAAAGGAAAACATGTTACCTACCTCGTTTCGTCATGATGAATCCGATAACGCCGGGGAACATCAGAATAGTCCACGATGCTGCAGCAACAACGAAGGGAGTCTCACATAACGACCCCCCTCTGACGGATCCTGATTTGCTGCAGTCGCTGCCAGAAGTACTCACGAAACTCAACGTCGCTGATGCTGCAAATCGCGACGTACCAGAAGTCCTAATGGACGACCCGAGTACCTGGCCAACAGAGATACCTACACAGAAGGAACTGACGGGTGAAGAGAAGACTCTCAACATCATCGAGAAGCGCGAGAAACCGAAGCTGAGCCACGCCGTTCCTGACGGCGCCCGTTTCTCCAAGTGGGAACATTATCTCCGCGCTACAGCCAGAGTCTTACAGTTCATCCACCTGTGCAGACGAACTAAACAGCGAGCACGTTACAAACGCACGCTGAAGAACAAAGAGGCAGATCCTGATTGGAAACGAAACAAGAAAAAGCGGAAACCACCAAACTGCCTAGTTGTGGATCGAATACACCCACAGACAGCTGCTGCACGCCGGCGTAGAGGCAACAATAAACTAATGCCGCCAACACTTCTTTGATTCTGCGCCTGCATCCAGTCACAAAGATGATGGTCCACCGATGCCTGCCATGCCGCATAAGAAGAAACTGTCAACAGTCGTCCCCTCACGCACGTGTCTACAGATCCTGAGGATGAAGAAACGCTGACCCCCAACCACATTCTTCTTGGCGGGTCAGCGGCACCAGGCACCTTCGATGAAAAGTACCTCATCGGCAGAACACATTGGCGAGCTTCACAACATCTTGCTGACCGATTTTGGGCAAGATGGATGAAAGAATATCTCCCCGACTTACAATACCGGCGGGAGCCACACGGAAAGGGTCCAAAGATCAAGACTGGAGACGTTGTATTAGTCGCCGACAACAATTTGCCTCGCAATACCTGGCCACGAGGGATCATAGAAGCAGTCTACCCCGGAACTGAAGGCATCGTGCGAGCTGTCGACGTGCGCACCAGAAGCGGAACACTACGGCGTCCCACCAAGAAACTGATCATCCTGCCCACCGAGCCAGTGGTCCCTCAACCGGAGAAGTCTTCATCGACACAGTAGTCGAAGAACGGCGGGAGAAATGTTCGGGACACTTACGAATATTATGTTATTTACGATATTTTAAGTTAGCTAATAAGGAAAATTAAAGATTTATTCCCGAGCGTTAAATTATTACCCATAGTTAAGATATTATAATAAATAAAGAACATTTGAACCCTAATAGAACCTAGGTCAGAACCTAAATTGTCGTAACCTAGATAAAAATCTAGAGTTATTGGGTAAAAACCCTAAAACATGTAGTAATCTGAGAATAAGTAAGCTAGTACTTATGTTTAGTACCTAAGTTGATCTAGGAATCAACCCTGTAATAAAGATAACCGATTGAAATCATGTTAGAATAAGTAAACAATTAGAAATTTGATACAAGCACTAATATGTGCAAAACATTTGTTTACCACGTACTAAGTACCTAACTTCTAGCTAATAAGCACTTTCAAAGCCCTGAATGACACCCTGATAAGGATAAACAGATTTAATTAGAATTCGATAAAAACAGTAGATAAATCATTAATTAATATAATCTCATACAAATAAGAAAGTAAACAAACAATGGAACTATCCCTTATGAAACTCGGAAAAAGTAGCGAACACCTGCGGACGACGCTTTGCAGATTTTAATTTTGTCAACAAGGTCCGCGATATAAATTAGACAGAGAGGTCATCGAAATGCACTTAGAAAAGACAAGGAAAAGATATGTTTTTTCTCTAGATAAATTTGTATATAAGGGAAGCATTTTTGGCATCCGATCATTCGATTCCAGTACAGCAACAAGTCAACTACAAGGAGTAGTAGTCAGACAGATGTCATAGTAAAGTAACAGGACAGTACCTACTAGTAAGGCAGATGCCATGTTTAGCCTTCTACCAAGTATTAATAGTAAGGCAGATTGCCATAGTAGCGGCTAAGTAAATACCAAATCGGTATATAGTAAGGCAGATGCCATAGTAGCGGCAAAGTAAACGTATCAGCGTATCATCAGGCACCAATTGTCGACATTTTGAATAAGAAAATCATCTATGTACAACAAATTTGAAGAAGTATTTATTAAGACAGATTGTCACAGTTGAACATCAAGAAGTATCCATTAAGACAGATTGTCATAGATTAAGTAACCAGTTCAATAAATAACAGATAAATAACGACCATATACGGCTTTTCACTTCGCCCTTGGCAATCCAGCGCACAGCATAAGTACGGGAAACGGGACCTCACGATTCGCGCATTCGTCTTTCGAGACTTATTGTATACCCGAGGTTCTGCGCCGCCCGTACAGAAATAGAGATTAATTTTTATAAACAGGGAATTATTTTTTTACTCAATGCATATGAAAGTTTGTAGGGTATTTATATCTAAAAAACAATTTTAAAATGTTTTCTGTTTGGTCTGGCTAATCTCCGAACGGCTAGACCAATTTTGACGGTTTTCACAGGCAGATAGCTGACGTTAGAAGAGTAACTAAGACTTCTTTTATTATAGAAAAATAATTAGGGTTCCGCACAAAAAAAAGGCGTACGCGAGTGAAACCGCGGGGGTCAGGTAGTGAAAAATAAAAATGAGGCCCTTGATTAAATATCTTAACATCCATTATTTCTGAGGATCGTGGGATACTGAGCACAGTAGTACACTCATTTGACCGAAGATTGTCTGCTAATTATTATTTAATGTGTGGTCACACAACATCACATTAATACAAAATTCATTGATCATATTAATATTGTTAACTCGCAGCTCAAGAAATTGTGATCATTTTTTGTAGGCTGGTAGTTTATGACATAGAGAAACACATCGGCTTCTTTTCATAGCGGGAATGCGGGCGAAAACTATAAAATTATATAAATTTATTTACAATGCAAAATAAACACAAGTCATTCATTAAAAAATTCTACTAGTACCAAACACACCGCTACGATGAACAGACTATGTATCGTATAGTGCATATATAAGCCGGTATTTACAATAATTTCATTTACTTATAAATAGGTAGTTACAATTAATTACATACCGAAATGCGACATTATACTACTATATACAATTACAACTGCATCAGTTAAGTGCAGTGATTACGTATATTACGCAAACAAGTGGAAAAAATATACTGAAATTACGGTTGGGTTTCTTCCCGGGAATAAACCCAACTTCGAGTAAATTTCCAATTTGGTGGGAAAAAACCCGGGAATTTTCCCATTGGCTGGGAAAATACTCAAATGCTCACATTTAGTAGATTTTGCGTTTATAGCGAGAGAGACCTTTGCCAAATCGTTCGAATAACATTTAACAAGATTTCTATTAGGGTCATACACATTTTTACACAACGCAATCCTTCGTCACAAAAAGTTTTTTTTTGGTGACGAAGGATTGCGTTGTTGTTAAAAAAGTGATGTTTTGGGGTGTTTTGGGGTTGAGATGGACAGGCGGCGGCCCCACACAATTCCCACGCCGCCCGGCTTGGTGGTAGTACATACTCGTCCGACTGGCTAGAGATCACCCTTGTGAGTAAATCTGTCTGGAAGCAGTTGCCTTTGTTTCGATAGGGTTCACGAGAGCCAGCCCCCCTACATCCGAAGTGTGCGGCATGTATGATGGTGGGGTCTAGCGATGCAATTTGGGCGATCTCTGATTTGTGTGGCGTGTTGGGTTGACATGGGGGTCAGGGAGACCTGGTGAAACGTCTGTCCGCTGGCCGCCCGCCGGCTAGTAGGGGACTCGATTTTGCAATATCAGGGTCAGTCAGTCCACAGTAATATCAACGCCGTCCTTCATCATCTTGGGGAGAGATACAGAAAACCTGCCCGAGCGATACATCGTATCATCTTATCTAGTGTGCGTATTCATCCAGGAGGGCATCTGTTGTCGACGTCTGAATAACCTAGAAGACAGAACCCTGTCTACTCTCTGACTGCGCGTGGACTACGGTGAGTAGGTATATACGGGTGGACTGGCGTGCATCTACAAGTCTCATCGTGGCGACACTGAGACAACTCGCTTCTTTGAACGCGTCCAAGAAGTGACTACCACTGTGCTGGAACTGTACCCCATAACCGGGTGATTGTCCTCGGAGACTTTAACGCCCACTATAGCGAGTTCGGTTCTTCACGAATTTACCACGCTAGGAAAACCGTTTATGACTTTGCTTTCGTTACGACTACGCAAGCACTACCCTTATTGATTGCCACTGGATAACTCGCGTGTCACGATAAATAACGTGTTAAACCACAGCGCAGAATGCTAGTACCAGCGAAGAAGAGTTTGTAGCGATTGAATTTATTGGAGAAGTGGATTGAGGTCAAAGATGTAAATATAATTTTTGAATTACAGGTCGAAGAGAAAACCTTTTCAACTTCATGTGGTCTTGAGTATCAAAAGTGAACCCGGTACCTTGGTGGAAGGCTATATGCGGTAGTTCTAGTACATGCAAAGTCTTTTCTCTCTGACTCCTACTTTCCAGGATATGTTCTTGTAGATCAACGTGATCGTGATCTCCTGGGGTACTGGGGTATGGCTTTATTGACCAAAATTCTTTAATTTCGGCTGTTCTATTGAGTGAAAATCAGAAACTACTGCTAGAAAAGTATAAGAATCCTCTTTAGAGTTAAGTGGTAATTCACACCATGCATCGGAGCAGTTTCTGCAACAGCAAAGAACAACGTCCGGTTGTGGGTGGACTGCTCATTTCACCATCGGATGGATCTGCCAAGTACCGATGATAGACTTATCGGCAATGAGGAGTTGGTGAAGGCAAGGTCATAAGACTAACTCATTAGCGAAAGGTTGCTATAAAATGAATACTGTAGCGTTTTTATCGAACCGCAGGGCGTTGGGGTTGGGAGAATCCACACATTCAGAGTGAGCGGCCAGGTTATGCCGGGCTTGTACCCAAAACGCCACAATGGTTGTCATCTGCAGTAATCTGCACTGTAGAGGGGATGGACTCTCGTGCAGAACGAGCACGCGTGCACACGCACGACACTTACGTAGCCCGTCCCGGGTCCCGGGCACTCCCGGGGGAACTGTGACATTCCTCCAAGGTCCGCGTGGGTCCACGCGTAGGTAATGTAGGTACGTACAACAACGAGTATGGTTGAAATAACAATCAAAAGCATCAAATAATATTTTTTTTTAGGTACAAAAAGCCATTTGAGTATTTTCCCGCCGTTCGGGAATATTCCCGTATTTTTCCATTCTTTCCCGTATTTTCCCGTATTTTTCTTTTCTTCCCATATTTTTTTCTTTCCCTGCCCATCCCTAACTGAAATCTTCTAATCACTTATGGAATGAAGAACAAAAGTTATAAGTTCATTTTTATCAATTTTAGAAATTATTTTCTAAAAAAAATCGTTGTAATTCTTTATCTTTTTACAAGTAAAAATAAAATGGTCGACATCATAAAAGTACTAGTTCCTAATTTTTCCGCAATATGGCCGATTGCATTTGACTTATAATCTTTGCAATAAAAGTAAATAATTACGCAAAAAGAAAGTAATGGTGCCGATTCTGTTGTAAATCGCACTAAACTAATTTTAATCACATCACATTTCTTTCTTACAAACATTATTGAAAAAGGATAGAACATATTTAAAGCTGTCAAATAAGTCTTTGCCGTCTTCATTTACGGTTAAATAGACGTAACCAATTTTGATGGCAACTAAATTTATGTTGAAAACAAGGAATTGGACTAATTTGACAGGACAAAATTTCCTTCATAATTTTCTTATGTTCTTTGTTAGTAAGAGATATAGTGAGAAAAGTCCGGGAATGCATTTAGAATATGAGCAGGGTTGCCCCCTGCTCATATTCCAAATGCATCCGCTACCTGCTTGGGGCCTTTACTGGGCACTTTGGAACCAACGACATGCTCATGAAGATGGGTCTAACCGCGACACCCATGTGCAGGTTGTGTGGGGAACATACGGAACGCATGGAGCACCTTCTGTGCACATGCGATGCACTGGCTGGTAAGCAAATGAGTCTCCTAGGGATTGGATGGCTCATATCTCCTAGCCTCGTTGTAAAACTCATGAAAAGAGTTAACGAGACTGGGGAGGAGTAAGCTATCTAGGGGACCACAATAGATCCCAATGGGTCGAAGTGTCCGAGTTATTTCTCGGCCCCTCTACAAGATAAGATAGTGAGACTAAATTAAACAGAATCAGCACCAATGTTTACAATTAAAGTGTTGCATAATTATTTAATTGTGAATAAAATATAGATACGTTATCGTGTTTATATTGCTAACTGTCCGCGGTCGGGCGCTAATATATAAATGCAATCTTTTAACTACCTCACGCGTGGTTGTTGCGAACTTTATATAGGACGCCACGAGTAAATTTAATTCACTTGTTTTTGACCCTCTGTCATCTATAATAAACTAAAATAGACTTTCTAAAATAGCGTTTCAGGGTTCATACTAGCTTACCACTGATTGTGGTACGAAGCTTGTCCTATAATATTTAAAACCACTCTGTGTCCATTATAAGAATTTATTTGTCACTTTTAATAGTGTCAAAGAAAAATTTACAGTTTAACTTTACAATAAGATTTAGCTGATAAATAATAAGTGAACTTTATGCTGTAGTAATAAGGTATATTTTCATTGACATTATTTAATATCAAAAGAAATCATTGTAATGAATGGGTAATATTATAATAATGCTGGTGAATTCCAAAAATATTTCTAGTATATATCTGACCCGTCACCCTTTCTGGACTAGACTGGTCCCCGAGACCTTATAATATAGGTACCGATGACCCTCACTTCATTCATATGTATGAGAAAAACCTAAATCCTTTCATAGATGGCGCCACCAGTAAACACCGCTTAGAAAAACAAAAAATATTATCTTTGTTCAAAATATTCATTGTATCAAGCATACAATTTTTTTTTGTATATAAGTTATGTAGCGGTTGTCCTTTATTAAATAAATAAATTATATCTGATGGCGCCTCTAGTGGTCAAACATTTCTTCGGCAATTTATCTCTCTTCTCCTATCGTAACCAAATATCTGTAATATCACCCATACATGGAAATAAGAGCTTATCACACACATAAATCTAAATAGATAACGCAGGTCTCTCCATCCGTATGAAAACCAAGCGTCTTACTTTTTTTGTACCTACCATAATGTCACAAGATTGATTTAGTTAGGCTGGCATTCGATTTTTAACGTGAAACTTAAGCTATCCTATTTGTCAGCTAAACATATCCCTCGCTACACATCTCTAGTGGACATGCAGCCTTATGCGAGTTCCCTGTCCGCGCGAAACAGTTTCAAAAGGAGAACATTGTGCCTTATCTTTGCACAGATTTTGACACTCGAAGTACAAACTTGCGTCATCTATTTAGATGTATATCTGTGGAGTCTATACTTCTATTATACCCGCCATCTATCGAGCTACATAGAAACTAAATTATATAACCTCCAAGAAATAAAAATAAGCGAGATGAATTGTCTCAACGCCTGTGTTGAGACATGTGCCTTATTAAGCTAACCTACATAATTACAAATACGACTTTACATTAAAGTACTAAATAATAATTTTGTTATCACATTCATATGCTACATGTTCAGTCTGTGCTTCCGTTTTAATGGCGCTATTACACCTGAAAGAGAGAATATTATGTTTCAAACGTGATTTAAGACTTATTGTTAGTTTAGATTAAGAGATACCATTTGACCATTTATGTGGTAGAAGAGCCATTTGGCCCTCGCCTCTAACATTTGGAAGAGGCGTACATATTACGCCGACTTCAAATAATTGGGGACCTGTTACCAGGCAGATGATGATTAATTATATTTTTTGACTGAATAAATTCATTGAATTTAATATAATAAATCTTTTATCTTAATGGGTATTAATTAGTACATGTTGTTCTGCGAGCTTTCACCATTTCATCCAATCTGAGCTGATACTCTGATTTATATCAGAGTCAATTTCGCTTTTGCTGGCATACATGCTATACCATAGATGTTACTTACAAATTACATACTTATAACCTTCAAGTACTTACTACTCATAAGGCTCAAGTAACTATCTCATATTGACTATGGTATGTGTTACCCGGGTAAAGTTTGTCATTCTTAAAATGAAGAAACTTACTTTTCTAGGATTATCCGAGGGCCGTACCTGGTGTGTGTGTGTGTGTGTGTGTGTGTGTGTGGTCGCTAGATGCAGGTCGTCTTGAGGTGCATGGTGAGCAGGCCCTTAGCTACGAACCCGCGACCACACAGTCCGCAAACATACGGCCGCGCACCGCTGTGGTACCTGATATGTCATTACAATAGCGCACAATTAAAATAGTATTGCATCAACGATGTATGTGTGAAAGAGTATTGGACTCAAGTGAGAGCCTTGGGTGACTCCAGAGTAAGCTACTTTTGGGCTGAGTCAATTATAAATCGAGTGTAGAGAACCTATTTATTATTATTTAAAAAATATATGATGCTAACTCAAGTAAAAGATTGACTAAATATTTGGAATGTTTAACTTAATAATGATGGTTGATGTCGTCAAAGGCGTCGAAGAAATGATATGGTTCGAATGTAAAGTGAGTAATGAGTCGAGTCGAGTGTAGTGGTGTATGTAGGTACCTCTCATGTATAACGAGCGTGGAGCGCTGGCTGAAGGCCTTCCCGCAGTGCGAGCAGACGTGCGGCTTCTCGCCGCTGTGGACGCGCTCGTGCAGCAGCAGGTTGCACTTCTTGACGAACCCCTTGCCGCAGGTGTCGCACACGTTGGGCTTGTACCCGGTGTGGATGCGGATGTGGAACTTGAGGTGCTCGCGCGAGGAGAGCGACTTGCCGCACACGTTGCACAGGAAGTTGCGCTCGCCGGTGTGCGCGCGCAGGTGCCGCCGCAGCGAGTTCAGGTGCGCGAACTCGCGCTCGCACACGCCGCACCGCATCGCCAGCGCGCGCGACAGCGCCTCCGGGTGCGCGCGCGTGCGGTGCGACAGCAGGTACCTGACCATTACCTTATGTTACATCACGCTACGACACCGATACATTACGTTACACTAGTACCCGACTGATATGGCTTACCGATGTACCTGCGCAGAAGATACATTTTCAAAGCGCGAGAAACCGCTATTGGTCGCGTTATATATGCGCCGTGCGGAGGGGCGTGACTTGCGAAGTGAGACGGAACTTACAGCTGCAGTGTATTATGACCCTTATAGTAGTGATCTAAGGTTGATTGTAAGTTTTAAGCATTCTTTCGTTAATCTTCGGGACCATACTTTCTTTTCTGTGCGAACGAAGATTCACGACGAGCCTTATCAGTTGGGTACTGTACGACATTCCAATGGGTCGATTCAAATCGCAAGTCGCAAGTGGTTACAAACCGATACTCATCGATCACATTGCAGCGTGAAGATCGGTTATTGTTATTTATCATGATATTTATTAAACAATAATTGGTGGGTACTATAAAAAAAATTACAAACTAAAGCAAACGGTTGTCGCATCTTATGTTGGTTATGTGTGTGTGTCATGATGTAAGCTCCTGTAATACTGCTGTCAACATCCAGAATAGTCTTTCAAATGTGAGGAGAGTTCGAATTAGAGACTTAACTCCAAGAAGCAAATCTTAATTCATATCGCCCCGTATAAGGACCTCAACTTGATACCAAAAACACCGAGTAGCACTGATTATTATGTATTGATTGGAGAGATCATATTAATTGGTATTTAGATAAACGGACGAATGTCTTTTTCCGACGAAACCAGAATGTATTTACGTATTTGGGCTAGATGAAAGCTGCTGGATGGTCCACGTAAGGCGAATACTAGGGAAAACGGTATGCAGAATGTACAAGGAAAGCAAGAGTCAGTTTTTATGATAGCTCGGTGGCACTATCTCTGGTATAGGGAGGGAGGGATAATTTTCTAGGAACGCACCAATCTTGTGGCCATTAATGGAACAGCCGTAAATGCTCAGAAAAAATATCAATTACATTTAGAACCCCACGATTTGTGCCATTCTACAGAAATAACCGAAACATAATTTTAATGCACGATAATGCTCGGGCTCCTGCAGCGAGATTATTTACGCATGACGCTGACCAGAAAAAATAGTATTGCCTATTAAAACATTATCACCCTCTAAATGGATAGTCTCTGGAATCTGCCCTTGCCGGCTCGGATGTGATATAAGGAGGGTTGGCTAGACGTCGACCTACTAGCTGTCAACGAAGGGACTAAATCCCCTCCAAAAGATCCGCCCACCATAAGTATCATCCCGAGAAAACCTTTATGGAGCAATAAAAATCGAATATAAGGATGTTTGACGACCCGATTAACAACCGGCACTACTTGCACGGACATGGGAAACAAAGGTATTGATGCCTTACATTCGATTTGTAACCACATATGGAAACACGGTGACTGGCCTAAAGACTGGACTGAGTCGGTTATCCTTCCACTGCATAAAAAGTCATGTGGTGTTTGCTTATAATTGGTTGTGCTCTTAGGTTAAGTTTTTATATGTATGTATATGTACAAATGTACTAGTGTAACAAATGTTGGCAGACCTTAAATAAATAAATAATAAAAAACCTTCAATCATAACCAACAACGGCTCATGCAAACCCGATATTAGAAGACGAATCGGAATGGGCAAGAATGCGATGACACAACTGCAAGTATATATGCACATAGGAACATCTCGTTTAATCTGTTTTCAGGATTAGAAGATATCGGTGACAGTTCACATTTTCCGGTTCACTCATACTACTTGCGAGTAACTAATATAATATTTTACAAAAAATATTTTAATTTCCATTTTATATCATTGCAAAAATACAATATATATCGCTATATATAACTAAGAAACAATTTCAGCACATTAATACTATAGCTAAATAATTTTAAAAATTAAGAAATAGTATGTACTTAAAATACTTGCTGCATGAAACGGAACATAGACCTATAGTGATTGACAATGCTTGATCGACAGGGAAATTCAAAAAAGTTTCGATATATGTTATATCCATTATTTTTGAATTGGTTTATCAATATCGAAATATTTTTAATTACCAAAAAATTTCGATATATCGGTACGATATCAAAGAGAGAGAGAAAATTCTTACATTATTAGGTGAATATCAATTAATAAACATAATTTCTCATAAATCCTGTAATAATTATCTGAAATTAAGAACAACGATAATAGTACAGTATGATACATATGTGCAAAGCGGTATTAAGCAGTAAGACAGTGATAAGGAAATATAATTTGGAAAATAAAAGCACTAAAATGAAAATCGATTAGACTTTCTTTATTAACTTTCTCAATACGACATAAAAATCGATTGGATATCGTTAAGGCGCATGACTATAATTGTCAAAAGTGAACTGACACCGATATCTTCTAATCCTGAAAACACTATAGAATCAAATGCAGACTGGTTTGTTCCGAAGTCATTCATCATTCATCCCCATTGAAACTTACATTTTACCCATTTGAAAGTTTCAAATGGGTAAAATGTAAGTTTCAAATTGAAAATTACATCCCTAATATAGGGGGTATATAGAATACCTCTTTAAAATTACATTATTTATTCATGTGTTTTTATCCTGGGAAAACAATAAGGATAAAATAGTACATACAAAAACAAGAATTTGAGCAGATCCCCGATAGAACATCTGCAGTAGTCACGAGTCATATCAAATAGTTAAAGAACAGGAGAAACTAAATTAAATGAAGTTGTTTATTTCGCCAGAAATTTTGTACAATGTTGTTGGTAGGTATGTCAAAATAAGGTATCCTACAAATTTCGCTACAGAATAGCATGAATATATAATGTTACCTCATCTGCACGAAGCCCTGCGGACAGATGTCGCACAGGAACCGCTTGACGACCGGCTCAGGCTCCGCGCCCTCCGCGCCCCCGCCCGCGCCCCCGCCCGCGCCCTCGCCGTACTTGTGCGTTAGACCTGCCAACATATAACCACTACATTACTAATATAGCTATCTACTATCCGGCTCGAAGGACCAAAATGATGTCGGAGTTATCTCGTCGCTGACGGAGACCCTGTAAATAAATAGTTAACACCAAACCAATAGTTGAGTCGTGCCAGCAGCGGAAAAGATAAAGCGCAGAGTAATTTGGTACTATACCGCTCATCGGCCCCCGCACAACGCCAGCAAAGCACTTTCTCATGAAGCTCTGGCGACTTTATGATAGTTCCGCTGTTTTATAGTATACTATAGGTATATGTATTGTATGTAATACCGTGCTTCAGTATCTGGGCGTGGTCCCGGAAGGTGCTCTCACAGAGCGAGCAGCGGTAGGGGCGCCGATCGCGCTCGTAGTGCCGTTGCCAGTGAGACACCCAACACAACCGATCCACCTTCTGAAATACAATCAAATATCAGATAAAATCAATCGTTTAACATTAATAAGTTCTTCACTACACCATTGAAAACGATATCATTCACAAATACTAGTAATAGCTAAGGCCCCAGCAGTGATCCCTGAGGAACGCCACTACGTATGAACACCCAGCTCTTTATACAGGACGTTGTTTTGGTCGGCGACAAGCGACCCAGGAGCGGTAGTACAAAATATATATTCCCCAAAAATTGACTTAATTCCATGAAATACTGTAAATATGTTGAGAAATACCTTATTCAATTTGAAATAAAATTACTGCAAAGTATGGTTACTAGGCCCGTGCACAGACTAGAGCTATGCGTAAGCCGCCATCGCCCCACCCCTTTACTCCCTCGTACTACCGTTGAGTATTATGTCTACACTTTAGCTTAATTACATGATTTTCAAAATTTTTAATTTTTAATTTTTATTATTAAAAAAAATAAAGTATTTTTATTATATTTTTTTTAGCACCAGTATCATTTGTATTATCGACCCTGAGTCGCTCGTCGCTGACCAAAACAACGACCTGTATAATTATCGACAAAAACAGCATAAGACTGATTTTATAGGTAAGATGAAATCCATCGAAGATGATCGACCGCTGATATTTATGCCATACAGTTTAGTTAAGAGAAGACTATGGTCAATCCTGTCAAAGGCTTTACTGTTATCTTTGTAGACTACATCTACCTGAAGGCTGCATTGATTTAGTTAGAAAATCATTAATAAAAACCGGCCAAGTGCGAGTTGGACTCGCACACGGAGGGATCCGTATAATCCTAACTATCCTAATCCTAACTATAATATTATAAATGCGAAATGAGTTTGTTTGTTTGTTACGGCTTCACGCCTAAACTACTCAACAGATCATCATGAAATATGGCATGCAGACAGCCTATGGTATGAAGAAGGACATAGGCTACTTTTTATCCCGGGAACGCGGGTGAAACCGCGGGGGACAGCTTGTATTAAATAACTCAACTTTGCTATGAAAAAGAACGCCAAAAAAATTACGTATCATGTATTCTTGTAAAATTAAAAATTAAAGGGGACCCTTTTATTTTTAATTTTTATTATTTGTTCTTATAGCGGCAATAGACATACATATACGGTTCATGAGATACAGCCCACTGACAGACAGACAGGTGGACAGCGGCGGCTTAGTAATAGGGTCGCGTTGGTTACGGAACCTTTATTTACCTTTGGGTACGGAACCCTAATTAAAAAGGACTACGTAAGCCAAAGTCGATCGCTCCTTTAAAAATCCATGTTGACTTTGGCCGAAAGAGTTATTTAGAGCTGCGTACACTTTTACTTTTACGCGAATATAGACAATAATTTTTGATAAAATAAACAATTTCGAGATAGGGCGGTAATTAGCTAATTCTGATTTAGAACAGTTCTTGTAAATTGGGGTAGTCAAGGCCGACTTCCAGACAGAAAGGACGTCATCATCTGCCTGCCCTGTTCCCCATAATTTGAGGTCAGCGCAATATGTATTCTTCTTCCATTCAAACTCTTTTAATCACGTGGCTTTCATTTTTTAATTGGCGCTATTTTCAGTTCTCCTTATGTACTCATTCTTCATATTATCCATTTTTGTCGCTCCACACATCCATCTCAACTCCTGATCTCAGCTGCATGCAATCTTTCATCCATCTTCTTTACTGCCCAACATTCCCACCATAAATTAAAACAGGTCTTACCACGGACTTATAGATTTTCCCCTTTAGCTTTAAAGGCATCCATGGATCACATGTTGTTCCTGTTACCTGTCGCCATTTCATCCAACCTGAGCTGTTTTTATTTTATACCACTAAAGTGACAAAAAGCAAAGCCGCCTGATGGTGAGCGAGCTGTACTTGCATATCGCAGTAGGTATAGGCGAGTGACAGAGGCGTGATATGGTGTTTTATGAATGTTGTGTGATGAGAATATGGTGTTTTGCGAATGTGGTATCTTGAGATTATGATATTTTGCGACGGAAGCATGTAAATACCTTCCCACAGCGGGTGCAGCGCAGCTGTTCCTGGTCCGTGTCGGGAGTGTCAGGCGGGACCGGCGCCTCGAATGGCAACGACGATTCATTACCATGCTGCCTGGAATTGACACACAATAAGTTCATATGTATGCATACAACATATGACGGAAAGGGTATATCTATAAAATTACGCACTTCTTTGGTACTTGGCGCAGAGATCGCCATTTAAAAAATAATAATATTAGCAAGTGACGCGAAAAGAATAGTGACACGTTGGTTATGATTTTAATTCAATAAACTTGGAAGCAATACGGTATGAATTTTCGAGTCATTTATTTTGAGCTGAACTTTGTATAGAGAGTAAATAAATAATAAATAAATATCCTTGGACATTCCTCACACACGGTGATCTGATCCCAAACTAAGCAGAACTTGTACTATGGTAACCAGATAACTGATATAATACATATACTACTTTTTGTTTGTAAATACATACTTAATATACATAATTACACCCAGACTCAGGACATACAGACATGTTCATGCACACAAATGCATGTCCTGTGTGGGAATCGAACCCACGACCTGCGGCGCGTAAGGTGAACCTTAACCAAATGCGCCAACTGGCCCGTCAAAGTATACCTGTCAGAGAGTATACCTGATTGTAGTCTTCCTTCACCCCTTTGGAATCTTTTCGTGTTATATGCGTGACAAATTAACGACCCATTTAAAATTATTTGAAACTGGTAATATTTATTAATCATTGGCCCTGATTCTGTTGTTCACAACTAAACTAATTTTAATATCACTATGTCTCTTTCTAACAAAGAACATAAGAAAAGGATGTAAGAAATTTAGTCCTGTGAAATTAGTCCAATGCTTGTTTTCAATATAAATTTAGTCGCCATCTATCGCGGTTACGCCTAAATACACGCAAAATAAGACGGCAAAGATTAATTTGACAACTTAAAATATGTTCTATCCTTTTTCAATCATGTTCGTAAGAAAGAGATGAGATGTGACTAAAATTAGTTTAGTGCGATTTACAACAGAATCGGCACCAGTGTCAACATTTTCCTCCCATTGACAAGACTGGCTTATTCCACAGTAAAGTTGAAATGTAATGTAATATTCAGTTGCCTGTCATAGCTTTATGGATGTTTGCAACACCCGGGCTATTACTCACGTGTTACCGACCCTCCCCCCCTCCCTAATGAGATTTGGCGATCTTACTCACGCGCAGGAAGCAACATTAAGTTATTTGGCTGCAGTATTCTGTAAGTTGGAGGTACTTCCCCAGTCGCGCTGCTCCTTAGCGAGCAAATTAACGCTATGCTCTTCCTCTCTTAGAAACAAATATTTTTAGCAATCCTCAATGGATTGGTCCATTGAGGCCTGCATCCGAAAGAGATAGAGCTATGGGATAAATAGGGAGGTATATCTCCAAACCTAAATATGGATTTTATTAGGGAATGAGCCTTCTGCACAGTAGTACTATTTCTTATTCTGTGCCAATGATGTCCACTGCTGAAAGGCCTCACCTATTTCCGGAATAAATGTTCTAAGCCTCTTGCATACAAGGGCTCACATCAACTCTGATCAGGTCATAGGTTCACCAGGTGACAGACCCACTTAAGCTACTAACAAGGGAGTACAGAATGGGATTCTTCCACAGAACAGATAAATAAGGTTAGAATGGTAATGTGGGCGGGGCAAGCGCGCCACAGTTATGATTCGATAATCATAACTTGACCGATTCACTCATTCACCGCGGTCAGTGCGCGTCGGATTACGTTAGAGAACAGAGCTCTGGTTATAATGCCGTGTTTTGCTATTATAACGTGTCAGACGAAAAGTCAGACCTCTAGTATAGAGCGAGGAGGTATATCTTTCCATCGGTAAGTCGAAAATAACATTTAATTACAATATTATTTGTAAAAAACATAAAAACATATTGATCACTATGAAATACCAAACATTAACAAAATTATTGCAACAAGTTATGAAAAACATACATTGACCGATGTGTACTCGCTCAATCAGCACAATGACCAAGTCCGCTTTCAATGTACTGCATACATTGCGTCTTCTACACTTCGTCCTTTGCCCTGATTGGCAGTGACGTAAGGCGCAGCATGTTTATCGATAGTGACGTGACCATGTGGTTTGGATAAATAAAATTATCGATAGAATTCTAGACTATAATATAATTACGTTTGACAAAGATAATTTTCGAATTATTTTATATTTAATTAACGATAGTATATTTTTAGTTAGACGTATTTTGAAATTAGATATTATATTAATCATTGAATGAATGTGACCGAATGATATAAATGGACCCCTCCTCATCTACGAGTATTTACTACGATGTATTTAGTATTAAAATCTAAGTAAAATATAATTTGACTAATGCAATAAATTATAAATTGTAGGTTTCCTAAAGAACCTAACGCCAGGGAACAATGGATTGGCGTGACAGGTAGAGGAAACTGGATGCCGACAAAAATGAGTACTATTTGCTCATCAATCATCATCAATCACAACATTTAAAAAAAATACTATGTATCGGTATAAAAAATTCCAATAACCAAGTACGAGCCCTTAAAAAGCTGTGCTTTTAGCTAGATTAGACTAAAAAAAAAAAATCTTAATATTAATTTCATGTTTCATTTTTCCCCACGCATTCATCAGATAATTTATCGATAAAAATATCGACTTTATCAAGCAAATCAAATCTGTCAAATTTAGCTTCATAATTTTAACAGCTCACGCCTATGAAGTATCGTATTTTTTCGGTAATTACTCACTAACGATAATGTCGTTCTTCATTGACGGGTCCAACCGACTTAGTGAAGTGCCACGCACAACAAACAACCAGACTATCAATAATCAGTTTAGAAATAAAATAAATCGAACATTAGAAGTTAAAATTTAGTTAACTATATAATTTGCTGTAAAAAGTTTCGTTATTTGCGCACTATAATATAATATACTATATATTTTATTATTATTCTCTTTATTTATTGTGTATCTTAAAATTACGTTTTTTTTTATAACATTAATGTATAAAATCAAAAAAATATTATAAAAAACCTAATCCTATACATAAATATGATTATTTTTTTTACAATATTTCTATAAAATCAACTAAAAATGTTATAAAAAAAACCTAATTCTAGTGTGCCGCCGGCAGCAGGGTAGGGCCCAGGCTACCAGTGGTTAGGGCTGCAGAGAGAGGAATCTCCTGACGATGCGCGCCGTGTCCAGGAGTACCGCCTTCTGTATCTGACCCGTGATCCAGCCATCCAGCGAGAGCCTCTCAAGATGTTGGTCGAGACTCTTCGCTTTTAGACCGTTCGCCGAAACAACTATCGGGACAATGATCGTTGAATCAACATCCCACAAGGCGGTTACCTCGTGAGCCAAGTCAAGGTACTTGCTGAGCTTGTCCTTCTCGGCCTTCACGAGGTTCTCGTCATGAGGGATGGTGATGTCGACGAGCACTGCCCGGCGCTTCAATCGATCTGTCAGCACGATATTATTATTATTATTATTATTTATCACGCAGTTATCCGTAAAAAAACCTCTACATACCCTAATAATTTTATTAGTTTTTAATTGTCACAAATTGATTATTGCCGGTCCAAAAAATCATTATGCTGAATAATAATATAATTAATTCATTAGAAAAAGATATCCGTACAGCATAACCATGCAACTATCGATTCCAAGTTCTATGAGAATAATTATTGATAATCGAACCGATTCATTAACGATTATACACTACCCATCCCTACTGTAAGTTGTCAACATTTTTGACAGGTGTATGCATTTTTGCGTGTGTGAGTGTCTATGCCCACGGTAGCTTAGTGCTAGTGGGCGAACGAATATCTGCCCTGAGATTTATGTGTGCGTGATTTGGTTGTGTGCGAAATATTGTAAAAATATGATTGCGTATGTGTAGAAATTAAAATAGTGGGGGTCAAGCGGCGACACTGGTCCTAGTACAAAATTGGAGCGAGGGCCTTTCCAACCTTATTTATCTATTCCGTGGATTCTTCAAAAAGGTTGTGAAGTGATTTATGCAGTTAGTAACATGGGAGTGATACACCTGGTGTAGCAAGCATCTATGGCTATGGTAACCGGTAACAATAATATACTCGTAAAAATAAATAAAAAACTATAGAAAGTACATACTTGTAATGCTGCAACATTTCACTGCGACTGTAACATTGCATCAAACAGATACAGCAATGGAAAACGTCCACTTCACTAGGCTCACTCTTTAGCTTTTTAATCTGCATCGGCATGTCCAAATCCTTGCTCTTGGTCTTCTTATCATTCAAATTATCCTTATTATTTATAACGGTGATGGCCGTACCCTCCGGCAATGTACTCATCAATTGTTCCCATTCTTTTAACTTGTGTTTCTTTCTACCTTGCTTATTATTTGCTTTACCATTCACATCTCTGCTTTTACTTCTTTTAAGTTGTTTCAAGGTTATAAGTGACATGTTCTCACTGCTGTCTGATGATCTGTCTTCAAAATTGTCATTGTAAAAGTTTTCTTCTTTGATTGGACTTAAAAATGGTTTTGGTTCTTCCTTAACTTTAGTGATGTCAACTTCTATATGCGCTGACAAGATTTCTGGTATCTCAGTTTGTGTTGCTTGCTCACAGTGGACAATGCTGGCCGGTGGAGGCGAGGAGCTGTCCTTGATGAGAGTCAGGTCCACCGACTCATCCACAGTAATGCCTGATGCATGGAGTAAGCTCCGTAACCTGAAATTATATAGGAGAAGAGTCAGTAATGTAAATAATAACAATACAACAGTGAGATATAGTAACTATTACTCTATTATATATATGTAATATATATAATAGAGTAATTGTTAATACTACTTTAAATATGTAATATATATAATAGAGTAATAGTTACTATCTCTATCTCTCTCCCCAGGATAATTATTTATATATTTATTATCTCATTCATTACAATAACATATTATGTCATATTAGAGGTTTTTAGGTAGATGCTAACCTAAGGGATTAAATGTTTTAATAGAATTTAATAGCATAGTATTATAGGACCAACATTCATTATCAAATACATAAGATGGCCATGTGAACGATCTACCTAGCCATGTAAGCAACGATTCAAGTAGTTTGTAATGGAATAGAATGGTAATTAGCAACATCGGGTCGTTTCGTATCAAAGCTCAAAGGCAAAGACTGACCTGTTCTGAACTTCAATAGTTTCATTGCAGAATTGGTAGAAATCATTCACTTTGCAGCTGCATTTGTCGCAGACCCTCTGCGGCAGGCGGTCGTTCTTGAAAACCTACCACAAAGCGAACAATCACATCATTCTATAAGGTTAAAATATCACACGAAATCCCAAATGAGCAATTACCGCACATTACCTTTATTGGCAAGTATAATGACATTTTCAGGTACAAAGCGTTCTCCTCGTCGAATATATTATTATTCACGAATTTCGAAGAGCAACATAGTCGACAAATATCATCCATTATTTATATTGGATAAATAAATACAACGATAGGTTCTCCGTGTTTATTCCTCAAGAAAGTGACAGCTAACTCATCGGCCATTTGTCAAATATTGACCTTTGTGAGGGACTGTGTTGCCAAGAACGCAGAAGCATTGTGGAAGACCTAAAATAAAATATTCTATACAGTACGTATATATACGTATATTGTGAGGGGTGGGCGGAGGCGGAGATGGAGGATGCGAGGAGCTACGCCAAACTTTTGATTAATGAACACAATGTTTGTAAAGTTAACTTACTTCAGTTTAATTGCAAATATTCAAAACATTGAAAACTTTTATAGCGTGTTGATATCGTGTTTAATGGATACTTGTTGATGGAAGATTATTTTTACTCTTTTTAACATCTTTTTAATTTAATGTAATTTATCAAATTAATTCTCTTACTGTTCGAACAATGATAAATTACAAGAAAGCTATAAAAATAATTTAAAAATAAACATTTTGAGAAAAAAATAAAAAATATTATTCAAAGTATAAAATTAGGTAAATAAATAATCACCCGATGGATCAAATATTTTCCAAGGATAAGTCCTATATTAGTATATAGAACCGAGGTATGTTTAATCTATGTGCCAAGTTTCATCCAAATCTATTAAAAAAAAATATTAACATGAACATAGAAACAACTTTATAATACTACCTGTCTACCGTGAAATGGGTAATGAAAGACCCAATATATTTTTTATTGTTTGGTTATGGATGGTTTGTGGTACAATAGACTTGATAATATTTTAAATAATAGGTACTTTTGGTTTGCCAACAAGTCAATGAAGTCAGCGGTATGGCAAATCAAGAAGTATAAATGTATAGTAGATATATTTTCGAACCTTACTAACGAAATACAAAAAAATAAAAAACAAAAAATATCTACCTATTGTATTTTTCACAAACTCAGAGTTTCTCTGAGACTTTAAAATCGCTTGGCTCGCGGTTAAAAATATAACAATGACCTCAATTGTTATAAAAGGACGCGCGTCCCTCGCGAGAACCAACGGGTTAAACGAATTCATCAATAAGTATCATAGGTACTTACATAATCAAAATCTTTGTTAATTAAATGTAGGCCTGCCCAAAATATATGTATTCAACGGTATATTTATATATTGGTACAGGTAAGAAAATATATATGTACTATCAATTCATGGTTGATCGATTCGATTGATTTATTTTTCCATAATCAATTAGAGGTTCCGATCCCTTCCGAGTATACACAATCCTCATATTATCTGAAGTAGCTTTGAGACTTCAATCTTGTATAAAAAAAATCTTGGCGGTTTATTTATTTAATTAATCTTGCTAATAGAGGTAATAGTAACGCCACTATAGCCTTTTACAAACCACTTATGTTGATATTTAGAGTACGAAAATAGTACCTAATTATAATATGAAGTGAAATTAAAATAACTATTTTGTATTATTACTACTATGTATTTTGTACATATTTGTTGTAAATAAAAATAACTTGATATTCTATAGACAGGTGGCGGAGCCTATAATATTTTTTTAGGTTCGTTGTTTTTTTCAGTTATATTATAATAAAAAAAAAAAAGATTAGGTATACCTATTTACACACAATTTTACCAATGTCAGACTGAATATTTTATGCGTCTAGTAATTATATTATAGAAATCAGCATAGTATAACTTCCTGAAGCGAGTTCATTTCGCGCGATAGCTGGCGATAAAGCCTCGACTGCCACTTATCTTTATCTTTATCGTGCGCCTTCAACAAATAAAGTGGAAAAAACGAGATAAAGGCAAGGTACCATTGTAACTGACATGATGCTATAAGCATATTTATGTAGCGAAACCAACGTTCGAATCTCATCGAGGGCCCTTCTAATAGTTCAATGGGTTTGCCATGTTTTCATAGCTTATAATTAAAATGTTGATTAATTGAAATATCCGAACAATACCCCGAATGTAAAGTGTGCAAAGAATTTACGTAAATATCGCGGTTTCGTTTTTATATGAGCCCTCCTACTCAAAATGGCAAACACAATAGTTACGTGCACTGGTTACATCATCTTAACATAGAAACTTAATCCCCCTTATTACATAAAAAAAGGTTTAAGTCATGTCTAGTCAAACCCAGGTTTAGAGCTTTTTTGGTTTTGCTCCAATAATATATAATAAAATACCTGATGTCATAAAATGTATGCCTTTGGCTAAATTCAAAAAGGAATTGTCAAAATTATTGATTGAGAATTGTTATTATAAAATTGATGAATTTCTTATTTAAATGTGACATTTGTTTTCTATTTTAATTTTTGTGATTGTTTTGTTTATTTTGTGGGCTTTGAAAGGTTGATTTAATTTTAGGATATTAATTTTTTTTGTGTGGCTTTTATGGCGAAACATAGTGCACAATGTATTTATTTAAGATCCAATTATGTTTACCTAGGTATGTTTTACGAATAAATGATTCTGATTCTGAAATATATCCGTCATTTTCTAATGTCATACAATAAAAAAAGAGCTGGGGCGATCTTAAAACCTGGGTTTTACATGACTCGACTCAAACGTTCTTTTTAATAAATATTGGTTATTATGTATCACTATTTGTTTCCTGAATATGTGGAATGAAAATTAAAGGAAAGTATCATTATCCGCTAGATTTCACACAATATGTCTGCATAGCAACAACACTCAACTTGAGAGCCAGTTCACTTCTAGGCTTTGTTTGTTACCCCTTCAACCACACCTTTACCATTGTGAGATCGTAGACAATATTATTATTATTTTTTTTTTTTTTTTTACTGTTTATATGCCTGTGTTTGACCGCAATCTCACCATGATAAGTGATGATGTGGCCGAAGGTGGTAAGCACACAAAGCCTAGAAGGAACTGGCTCTCAAGTGCGACTATCGGAACACACCGAAATGTGCTTGGCGACAGATTTTCAACTTGAGGGTGGTAGCCAGCCAGGCGGGTACTACAAAGTACCCTACCACCGTGCTATGGTTTCCTCACGATGTTTTCCTTCACCGAAAGCTCAAGCTCATTGTAGGATTCGAACCCGGGACCTTCGTCTCGGTATCCGACGTCACTACCACTGAGCTATCATCGCCTTAAAATTCATAATTATTATTCATAATTTTCCATTTATCCTATATGCTTTATCAATCGAGTATTAATCACCGAAAACAGTAAAATTCTTTCCTTTTACCCTATATAAAGTACCCAAAGAAATCCAAGAGCTACCTATACATAGATTCAATTAAATTATTAAAAGAAACAAAAAACCCGACTGCGTAAAACATAAATTAAATGAAAAGAGAAAAACAAGCTCTTAAATCTATAGAATTTTGAATATAACTTGAATTTTATAAGGTATTGCAATCGGGGACAACCAATAACCTAAGTATATATTTTTTTGTAATATTTGTTTATCCCCGACTGCAATACCTTATAAAATTAAAGTTATATTCAAAATTCTATATATTTAAGAGCTTGTTTTTCTCTTTTCAGTTAATTTATGTTTTACGCAGTCGGGTTTTTTGTTTCTTTTAATAATTTAATTTATTTCAGACTTTTTAGTTTTATACAGAAAGAGTTGTATGTATTAGTAAGTAAATGAGCGGTACGGTAAAGGAACGCTAACAACCATCGCAAATCTGTGATTTACGAATGGTAACGGCTCAGTACAGTACCTACTGTCCTTGCATTAAACGTGTTTTTTTGCAGTTTACGTCAAAATGGTAGCATAAAAGTATTACAATATATACATATATGGAATGGTCTATTTACAAGCTTTCATTTGATACCCATATTGTTATAATAACGAAACTTTTATTTTTAATACCCCCCTATTTTTTTATTCTTCGGTGCTATATAAAAATAATATACCCTATGACACTCCCCCAGTCAAGACGAATCTAACGACACCTCATATGCTTAAATCCATCAAGCCGTTTAGGCTGCCGAGCGGCACAAAGAAATAGACATACATACATACACTCGAAAAACATAACCCTCCTTCCGGGTCAGTCGGGTAAAAAGATAGTAAAACAGAAGTTATGCACGAAAGGGTACTATAAAGTTTCTGATTTTGTAGATGACAAGAATGCATTTGAATTAATTGTTCACTTCGCAGGCTATTGTTATATATATATATATATATTGTAATTGTAATACTTCTAAGTACATATTTAAAAAAAAAAGACTTGTTGAGTTTCTTGCCGGAGTCTTCTCAGTTCAAGTTGTATTTGAAACCGGTGTAGGGCCATTGTTAACGTTCATAAGTGCCTTATCAGGGCCTAAATTGAATAAATGCTTTTTGAATTTGAATAGAATTTGAATTTTGTAAATTCTGATTCCAAAAATTTGCTCCAATGAGTAAGGTTTGGTGACACTTTTGCCTGATAAATTATTAATAGTTATCTACTTTGGAGAGTATAGCAGTTAAATCAAATACTACACTAAACTTATCGTCTACAAAGATTTAGCGCAGTAAAATATTACATAAATAACAAAAAACTGTTAAGTTCAGTGAGCGCTATATTATACTTTGTGTATACGCCACCGATAGATGCTGAATTGTTATTAAAATCCAATGTGTCTGAGTGCTGTGAATTATTTAAGTTTAGGCACATTACACCTTACGACATAGTCAAAACATTTAAAACCCTGAAACTTAAACGCACCGGGGACTTATGAGATATATCCGTGACTGTTTTGCAGGTTATCATTGATGACATTGCTCCCCATTTAGCTTTAGTAGGTATTAAATAAATGCGTAGATTTTGGCCAATTTCCAGATTTAATGAAATATAGCAAAGTTATACCTTTGTTCAAGGCGGGAAATCCCAGTGATCTTACTAATTATAGGCCAGTTTCCATTTTGCCAGCCTTGAGTAAAGTATTTGAAAAGATTATTTTAACGCAATTACTCGCTCACTTTAATTTGAATAAAGAATTACATAGTGAGCAGTATGGGTTTACAAAGGGTCGTTCAACTGTTGATGCCGGGGTCGCACTTTTAAGAAATATTTTTATCGCTTGGGAGAAATCACAGAATGTCTTCTGTGATCTATCTAAAGCCTTTGATTGTGTTGATCACCAGAAACTCATACGTATACTAAATTATTATGGGGTTAGGGGTGCAGCACTTGATTTGATGAATTCGTATCTCGGGGAAAGAATTCAAAGTGTTTATGTCAATCGTATTAAATCATCTGGTTCTCCTGTGCATATGGGGGTGCCGCAGGGCTCTATTTTAGGTCCTTTTCTATTTTTAATTTATATTAATGATCTTCCTTTTTATGTCAAAAATACCTGTGGAATTGTACTGTTTGCTGACGATACCTCACTGATTTTTAGTGTTGATAGACTGAAATCGGGGGACACGGCAGTGCCCCCGCCGAGTCGAGCGCGAAGCAAACACTGCCGTACCATCCTTTACTGGAACCATTTCGCCGTATTTTCAGGCCCCTATTTGAGAACCTCTGGATAAGACCCGAACGCAGACATTTTCGTCATCCAGTAAGCTATAATCACATACTTAAAATCCAAAATTTCAAGTCTGTAGGTCATTTAGTTACGAAGTTAAGCGAAAGCAAAGTTTCACATTTATGACACTCACTCACTCACTCATGATCATCAAAATAGAACTAGTACTTCCAAGTCACACAACATTAACTATAATAATAAAGAAATCGCAGTAAGGAACCTTAGACTTGGCACGACTTTGTCTAGATTTCATTACTTTTTAGAGATAAACAAGCAGCTCCATCGAGACTTGGCTAGTTTTTTACAGAATGTTTTTGATGGGATTCTTTTTACTTTTTCGAGATTTCGGAAAATCTACTGGTGGTCTCATATCCACCATTTACACCATGGTGGATATGGAATGAATGACTCACATATATGCTTCCACAATAATCACTATCGATATCACAAGAATGAGTAGGATTTTCAGAGATAATTTTCTTTATTAAAATCAACATAGACTGGACAAAAACCTTCCCTTATATACTGGGTGGAGATTTCGAGATGGCATATTTTCGAAACCTATGTTGGGTCATGCTGAAAAACTTTTATTATGGGACCAACACTGAATACTCAATTTTTTTTTTTTACTTTTCATGCATGCTTATCGTGAGCAGGGTTGACATTTACTATGGAAAGTAAATTTGTTTTTTGAGAATTCTATTGGTTCCATAGTAAAAGTTGTTCAGCATGACTAACCCAACATAGGTTTCGAAAATATGCCATCTCGAAATCTCCACCTGTTATAACACAACTTCATGTCCGTCGTGGACATAATTTCTTCTTTAATGCTTATTTCGCAGGCAACGAGGCCAATAAGCTTACTTTCCGAAAAAGCAATGTTTCTTTCATTCTAAGTTCTACGATTATAGCTTTTTGAACTGCTCCTATTAAAAATGTATGTGAAACAGGTGAAACGTCTGATTGCTGGTCATAAAACATGTAAGAAATATAGCACAAACAAAATCCATGTGAAAGTTTATCAAGGAACAGTATTTTGACATTTGATAAGGAAAAATAGGCTCAGGTGTGGCCGCTATCGCTGATACTGCCCCGAATTGATATTATATTACCAATATTGTTCAAATGGAGCATAAGCCACACCTAGAAAAGTACCTCGACTCTATTTATCTGTTTATAATTTTTTTAACAAGTGCTTATGTTGCAGCTTCAAGACTTACTTCAGAGACTTACTCAATATTATCAGTTATTGATCAATTGCCACCTGAAATGAGTCAGACTGGAAAATCTAATTTTCACAGTTCTAGGTGCCATCGTTCACGCTGGTACCAATACATTTATTGATAGAGATCACTGATAGCAAGAAATAAGTTCAGACTTGCTTATTTTTATACATTTGATGAAGTGTTTGTTTAGCTTCAGACACTCGCTAATAATTATTTAGGTATACATATACTCAAACCCCCGAAATTAATATACGATCTATCCTTTATTTTAATCTATGATTGATGATCTTGATGATTGAGAATTGATGATCTACGATTTTTTCGAACTAGGGCAGCATTTTGATAGTGGCACCCCTTCATTTTTATTTTTAATATTTGTACGCCACCACCGTTTGGAGCGGTATATTTTGCTGATACTTTATTCCATGTAACACCTCATCATATATTACACAAAATTGTGACAAAATTACACAAATTACATTTCATTACATTTCAATTCATTGATAAATTATCTACTTTTAACCTGTCCACCAAATGACAAATTAACTGTTCTTTACAGATAATAAACTTTTATTTATTTTGCATGTACTTATTTTACAATAGGTACCTATTAATACCATAAGAGCTTTGCTTAAGAGATACAATTCATCATCCACAGAAAACCTTCCGAGTCCTTGTTATTAGTAGCGTCAATAACGACAAGATTCGACGAGGTTAATACCATATCAAAATAAGCAGCTGTAACCTTGAAACATTTGATAAACATGAGATGAAAATCGATACGACAAACTTGAGAGTCAACTTTGCAATCGAGTAAAACGAGCGCCACATACGCTGGTGAACTCTGGCTTAACTTTAACCCACATAACAAAGTTCAATGTAAACACAATACGGCAGAAGTTTTCGAAGTTCCAGTTCACGGCCGCGAGGCGACCGGGCCGCCGCCGCCGTCGCGCCGCCACCACCATCGGCCTCCACTCGCCGCGTTCTCCCCGCCATTCCACCCCCAATGAACTTGCGAAGCCGCCACCGCCGTCGTCTCGCGCCCCTGTCGAACTTCTCCACTTAATGTCTCTAACTTCTACCCACTATTCACTGCTTTCACTCCGCTAAATAGCTGTATCACACGTGATATATATACACGTCTCTTGAACCATATTTTGAAGCCACATAGGTGTAGAGTTTGTGAAGTTAGGGCTTGTAGAGTAAGTGCATGTAGAGTATATGCTTGGCTCTACATGAGATCTGATAACTTTTTGACAGTGCGAGCCATATGTCTTGGCAACATTTTACATAAAAATGTTTTTGGTGGGATATTATATTTAGCTACTAGCTATGAATTCAACTTTGTACACAACCATATTCAGAGCTGTTTCTCTGGAAAGCTCTATCACATACTTATATGTTATTAGAATCGTAACTAATATAATCTCTATATGTAAAAATTAATACCTATTTTCCTTGGTCACGCTCACGTCATAATTTGAGACTTTACCAATTTCTTTTTCTTCTTTTTTTTAGTTTTCTAATAGTTACTCTGGAGAAGGTTCTTACGGAAAAAGAAAAATAAGAAAGTTGCGTAGAAAATAAGAAAATGTAAGAAAACTTAACGGTAGGGTAGGCTTGGATCTCCCTCGGGTACGTGGCTGAAACCGCTGGGCGCAATTAGTAATTTTATAAAATCACAGACATATAAACTGTTACCGTACCTAACTTTGTATTAATAAATTAGTTTTTTGGACATTCTTCATAAACGATCCCAAACTAATAGTACGAGATTCGGCTGCAAGATGATCATCGAGTTTTTGATCGGGATCAATTTTTGTTATATAATTGTGAAGGGAAGGATGTATTTGTGCCGGGTTGCCGATCAAAATGTGGCTGCTATTTATTTATAATATCAACATTATCATTAAAACTTAGCTAATATTTTCACTTTAGGAGCACAGCGCTCTCCAGCAATGAGCTAGCATATGGGGCACAAGGTTTATTGGTACTTAACAGATCTTTAAATTTGTAATCCAAGACTTGCAAGATTCCCCACTATATTTTGCTCCATCGAAAAGCCCGTTGTGAATCCATTACGTATTTTTTAAAGGACTAGAAGGTCAGTATTAGATGGCTTTAAGGGGGCCTTCATGGCCAACGCAAGCATAGCCTAAAAGCTTATACTTTCATCCAACGTAATGTTTGACTGCGAAAAAAGAGAGACAGCATCAGAGCCGTCGGTTATCAGTCGGTAAATTCCGCTGATCACTCTCGGCCGCTTCGCTAGGTCGTCAATGTCGTCATTCATGATTTCGCATATCATAAAACTTGTTCCAGGAGTATACTTCTTGTGCAAAAATCTTACAAGTTTGTGAAAAAAAGTAAGTTATTTGGAATCTCCAATACATTTGCAAGCCTGGTATCTAGATGTTTTCTTTATTTTTTCAATATATAGGTACATTAGAAATGGCCACAAGTGCCTTATCAGGGCCTAAATTGAATAAATGCTTTTTGAATTTGAATTTGGCCAAAGTTCAGGTAAAATTTGTGCTAAACGCTGTTTTTCGGAAGCTTTTACTGAATTTGTTCCACACTTTTTTTTTATTTTGGCCTAGATACACGGCTTGATATAGTGCACAAGTTACCAATTTGTTTAAAACATCTAACTAAAAAAATGTTTAACAACGCCATCATCAGTACAGAGCTTTTGTATGAAAAGTATGGCGGATTGACTGCTCTTAATACCCTCACGCAGATAAATAACCGTTACGTTAAATATAAATCATAGTTGTACCTAATTTGTTTTGCCCCCTTATGCTATTATTATAAAAATTCAAAATTCAAAATTTTTAATCATTTATTCAAATAGACCTTCGCAGGCACTTATGAAAAGTCTGACTCTAATACTCTAATACCGGTTCGGAAGGTTGCATTTGCTGAGAAGAGCCGGCAATAAACTCAGCAATTACTCTTTTCAAAACAAGCTTAGATTCATTACATAATATTTACATTCTAATCGCACTGACAACAATTGCGTGCCCCGGCGCGGCGGCAAAACTACAAAGTAGACTGAATCTATATTTAATAAGTAAATAAATAAATGGCAAACTTAAGCAGACCAACCCCCACAAGCAGCACCTGTTCACAAGTATGACGCGTGTGGCAGCCATCGCCCTCCTCGCCATATTGGAGGGAAGTGAGCGACCCGTCACACGACGCCGCCGCAAGCAAAGGCCTTAAAGTGAGCATGACTTACTTAAGCATGACTTACTTACATTATATTTACCAAAATAACTTTTTACTAATAATATAATAAATAATAATAAAATATTTTATAAATGCGAAGGCTTTAGGTGTTATTGTGTGTCGGTTATGTTTTCTCTCACATCTCATAGGTAAACTACCCAGTCAAAAATTTGCAGTAAAGGGTAAAGAACATAACAAAATTAAACACAGAAAAATATAGTGACCTCATTTTAGGTTATATACTTTTATCTAATTATTATTAATATAATAAGTTGATTATACTATTACTATTATCTTCAAATGCAGGGGAAACCGTGGCACAAAGCTAGTGTGTTTAACAATTGTTTAGTAGCTTTTCAACATTGAAAGAGGTAGTAATCATCTTCATAGCATATTTTATAAGTTTATGGTCCGCTGATGTAGAGCTGTAGAGTCAACACTTGTATTGTTACTGTAATCCTACTCATTATTATAAATGTGAACATTTGTGTGTATGTTCGTTATTCAATCAAGTATTAAAATGGATTTGAATAAATATTAGTAACTAAAAATAACGTTAATTCATTTAGATAGTGAGTACCAAAACACCTGTACAATGTAATATAAGTGCTCCAGAAAGCGCACACCTTGTGTCTTATCAAGTGACACTGTTTGATATGCGCCTTTTCCATCTTATCTATCATGTCGAAATTCTTCCACGTATCACTTAGGTATCCTAGTAAAGTGTGTATAGGTAGGTATGTACATTTATTACAATAATTCATAATAAAATGTATTCATGCTACTCTTCTTGCAGTGTGGTCTACATTTCTATAGGATCTGCTATAACTGTACAACATAAAATAATTTGCATAAATTATACGTTCACGACATTGATAATTTCTGCTGTAGTTATGACATGAAATTGATAATAACTAATGTGAAACTGATAACATTTGCTCTAATATGAAATTTTAAAATAATCCTCGGTGCTCTCTGCTATGCACGAGGATGCAACCATTCTACGTTATGTCTTGTTGCGATGTTTGTCACTCACGGTTATGAGAAAATTGTGGAATTATCTGTCACCAAGTAGATAATTATAATGTAATAAAGGTGTATCTCCACAGTAAACAATACAAGTCGTCATTGTGATGGTGTCGTCGTGAGCAGATAGCGGCGTGGTGGCGGCCGCCCCGGACGGCTCCGGGAGCGCCGGGCGCCGCTGCGGACCCGCGCCCGCGCCTCGGCCCTGCTCCACATCGACGTTCGATAGCACTTCGTCATAGCATCGCGGCTTATCTTCGACACCTTGCCGATTGGTGGAGTGAAGTGTTTGCACGCCTGATACGGCTCGCGGGGGCCAATCGATTCCTCGTTTCATCGAATCTTATCACGATCATGGTGGACGTTTATACCTCGTGTCGCTTCCCTGATATCGTATCTGAAGATATCAACGAAAGTATAAATATGGGCCCATCGATCGATCGGGTCTCTATCGAACTGTGGACCGTGATTACGTTTGACTGTGAAGACTAGCTGGACGTGTTTTGTGTACCCTTCATGGAACCTGTTGCCGCCCTTCAGCATCAGGGTAACCGTAATGGAATCTGTCTATATACTGTATATGCATATATACTGAGTGTCCTTTCTACTTTTGGTATCTTTTATTTATGTGAGAGAATAGTAAAAAAATATTTTATCAAGACCGTTGACGTGGCAGTTGTATGTTGTTACATGCGTAGTTGAATAAATAAGTTTCCATTGCCAAATTGCTCCATGTCGTTGCGAGTACGTATATGATTCAATGGATTAGCAGTTTAATAAGTGTCTCTGTTAAAATAAAACGACAATGATTACGTAATAACATATGGTGGTCCAATGACACATGTGTTCGTTCGTTCGATCCATGTGATGTGGACGCAATTATACAAAAATTATCCTCTTAAACGTTTCAGTTATTAAATCGCGAATACATTTGCTACGAAGCTATGCAGGATCGCTGACGTGACAGGGAAAAGTGGTGCTCTTATCAGAGAACGTTAGCCGCACCTTTTCGAGTGGTGATAGCGAGCCGCGCGACTCCATATCGAGTACGCACACTACGATTGTCA
>OX596268.1:52702-74624 GCA_951394255.1 Polyploca ridens
CTTATTTTATTTGTAATTTTACAGGTTTTTTTTAATAAATAATGTCAACATAAAAAAAAATCATAAAAAGTAAACAATAAATCAAATGTTTTTTTATTTTAGTTTCTCTGTGTTTTATTTATTTGTAGCTTCTTTCTTAATTGTATGTAATATACAATACTTATTACACCTATTGAAATATATTGTTTCAATTATTCTATTATTATTATCTTTAAATACCACCAATACCAAAACATAAGTTTTCTTTTCTGATAAATTCCTTCCATGCGTAGCTTCCATGCCGCTTACGAAACGCCCCAAAGATTGGCGCCACTGTAGGGTCGCACGAGGAGTATTGTGAGAGACCGAACGCTATACCACTAGTCTGAAGTGCGCTGCAAATCACAAAAAAATCACAACACCCAAAACAAAAAATAGGCAAAAAAATGTTGGTAACACCGGTGCGCTAAAAAAGCTTGCAAACTTCACGCACCTAACCTGCGCTGGACATCGACTCGTCCGTATCTCTAAACTCTGGGAAAATGTATATTGATTTTTCAAAGAAAGTCAACCGATGTAACAAAACACTGTTCGCGGAGTGTTTATACGCGTAAAGAAGTGCCGTGGTCGATGTGCAGTGTTGTCGAGATGGTGCGACGGTGTCTATCGTCGCGTTCCGAGTGAGATCGGAGAGAGTGTCGCGTCGCTCGGCCGACGGCCCACAGGCCGGAGCCCGGCCGCGGCCAGGGCCTGGGCGCGCCATGGACGCCGGCGCTGCTGACCCGCTGCGAGCGGCTAGGCCGTGAGTATCGCGTGTAGCGTGTAGTGTAACTCTTCGTTCGACTCGACTCCCGTAATCGCCCGCACGGCGCGCTCGCTCCGCCCGCGTTCTTACGTCTTGGATTATTTCGGTCCCCGTGAGCCCATCCGAGGTTGCGAAACGGCCCGTCTGCGTTCGGTTCTCGCTCGCGTAAAGCGGACATTCTCTCGCTCGAGCGGCCGCGGCGTCACGGCCTCCGCGTTGCGCCATTTCGAAACGGTCGCATCGTCCGCGGTGCGAGTGCGGGCGCGAGTCAAGCGAGGACACGGCGACGTCGCCGAGCGAGCCCGAGCAGGGCGCCGCCGCCGATAGCGATCTCGGCGCGGCGGCCGAGCGTGACCGCCTCCGCCCGCGGCACCCGCGGCCCCGGTGCACTGTGCACTGTGCACCCGCATCAATGATTCTGACACACGGGCTCGTAAATTAGAATCGTGTTTACAGTTTTTGCGGGGCGCACGAAACCTGTCGCGCCGCCCCCGAGACAAAGGGCGGCTCCTCGGCCTCCGCCGCCGCTCGCGGTGCGCTCGAGTGAATTATGGCTAGGTGCATATAGCCCGTGCACTTCACTACAGTACACACTACACATACCTAACACGACATAACCGTACCTACGTACTTGTATAGCTACATGCAGTGAAGGCTGCGAGTACCTACCTACTCAAACAAAGCATTTTGCCCACAAATCCATACTGCTAGCCTCGCACGGCCAGCACTCGCGTTCTTTGTGAAATTTTGTGCGACACGGCCGCGGGGTGATGTCATTTGTGTATCCGTGGGTTTGGTAACATCTGTGATTGTCAGTTTGTACATTTTCGTGTGCATTTTGAGGTTAGGTCGCGATTTGTGCCCTAAGCGCCAGCCGCAGCGCGCTCGGACGCCAAAACAGTGAATACGAACATTGCTAAAGTTTTATCTGTCCACTTGAGTGTGTGGTGTGTTGTGCAGTGTCCCTGTGCCAGTGACCATTGAGAGTGCACTCACTGTTGTCACTATGGTGTGCTTGTATGTTCTCTCCACTCGCCCACTGAGTGCAGCAACTCAGAGTTAATTACTCATCAAACAGTTCCAATTAGTGATTGATGTGACAGCTACAGTGATAGCAGTTGCGGAGGAGAGCCAGAGGCGACCAAGTGCGGTCCATGTGAAGAGCAGACGGCCCAATGCTCAGGTGAAGCTAGTGCAGCGTAGGCACAGTCATGCATGCCTGCACGGGCCGTTTACCTGCGTGGCAAGTGTTTAACTAACTACCTATTTCCTGATAAAAGCTGAAGGATTTCATGTCGCATCATGCTCATTGCACACAAAATTGTTTATTTATCACATAACCTGTACTGCAAGTTTATACTGACAACACCATATTAATAATTTTGAAATTTTGTTGAATATTATTCATAAAAGTTACCTAATCATAATAGTCTACTTTTTAAAATTAATGACAATAAAAAATATTAAACTGACTGATTATTTACATATTTGACAGAGTCAGGCAGCTACAACTGAGGATATACAGGAAAATTGTGCTTTATTGTTTATTTATAAGTGATTAGGTAGAATTGAACAAAGGAGTTAACTATAGCCACTTTTTACAATAATACTACTAAATTCCTGTCTGTAGGTATTAAACACAATTCTAGATACACAAACCTTGATTGTTATAGGTACCTACTGTAATGCAGCAAGTCATAGATCAAGGTATCCTAGGCCTACCTAACAAGTACCACACCATACTTACGAAATTTACAACAAATACATCAATTTGACAGGCTTCTGTTTATATTGTAAATCTACACTGAAGAAAAGTTTATTGGTATTTAAATTTATTGGAGCTGTTAAAGTTTTAATATTGCTATAAAACTCTTAAACAAATCAGTATCATGTAGATAGCTTTATTTTGTTGTTATTGGAATGTGTAGCATGATTTTGTGTACAATTTCCTACCTGCTTGAGCTTTAAAGACTCGTCATTAAGGTTCAGATTGAATGCTGCATGTGCAAAAAACCAAGATGTAATATGCTGGTATGCATCAAGCGTGACAAGAAAATAGTCTGATAGAAATACCATCAAACCAAACAGAAAGCATTTTACACAAAGTCAATGGATCAAATCAAATTATAGCCTGTGCTTAGAGAAACCACATAACTTAATTCTAAAATTTAGTTTATAATAAGCAATTCAGTGAATATTACCTGTATGGTATAAAAAATTTGTTTCATGGGGTATTGAGTAATGTCACATGTTAATTGACGTTAAAACAAAATTACCATGAATCCAATGGACTGTCCACATGAACTTCTCTTCAACCTTCAAAGAGTTGGAATTTCCCAATAATTGTTTCAAGATAAAATCATTGGAAAGTCCAATAATACATAGATTTAATCTGTACATACGCACTGCGCTAGATGTTGATACCTTATCACATCAGTCATTAGTCATACACACACATCAGCTTCTTTTTTCTCAAATTGGTATAATTATTTATTTATTTATTTTCATACATGTACATTATATTTCCTTAGGTCTAAAACTGATTCATAACTCCATGTGTAAAAAAGAGATAGCTTGTAGTCATAATGGCATAAGTCCCTGGGACTTATAAAATCACAACCTAGGATGAAAAGTAGCCCTATTAGTATTTAGCTTCCTATTATGAAAGAATTATCATAATCAGATCAGTAATTCCTGAGGTTACCTCCAGGTTCCAGAGGGTACATCCAAGCTGCAACTAACTCTTATAATATTAGTATATGATAAATATTTATTTCTATTATACTAAACATGAGAATTACTTTCATAACTTTCATATATCAACCTATAGATTAAATTTATTTTAAAATTGTAGACAGCTTAGAAGATCCAAATGGATGAATGGATCCAGTCCTACACTTCCTCCTCCTTAGCTGTCTCCCAAGGTTCGCCTGCTTTCCCAAGATGAAAAATAGCCTATTATTGCACTTGGAGAATATACAGCTTCCTATCAGTTAATGAATTTGTTGTATAAGACTGGTAGTTCCAGCAATTAGTGTGTTCAAATAAACAAACTCTTCAACTTTATCATATTTGCATAGATTTTCAGTACTATTTCAACTATTTATGTCATTAATTGTCACTAAAATATTTTTACAGATTATTAACTTAGTTTCGAAAGGCGTTTGAAGATTTTGGCAAACTTAACGACCACCATTATGTTTTTTACATCTCAATAACATTCAATCTTATTTTACAAATAAAATAATTGGACTGTTTTACAAAAAACTTAAACCAACTTCAAAGTACACTAAGAAGTAATCAAATCCTGATCTGATGACAATGGGACCAAAGGGGAAGTGTACCTATTCAAATAAAAAAAGAATTTTCCAAATCGGTTAATTATGAGGTACCAAACAAAAAAAAAAAATACATGTGAATTGAGAACCTCCTCCTTTTTTTGAAGTCGGTTAATAACACTGTAATGTGACGTTTTAGGACATAGACACCCTAGTATTCTTTTGTTCACATGAGCACGGTAATAGTATCACAGAGTGTCCCCCAATCATCATAAGGTTGATGTTTTACAAATTCATAAACCATTAAAAATTACTCATTAAATGTTTGTAAACATTCTGTGGTGCTAGAATAGCTATATTGATTCATTATATACCATAAATATGTAGTACACACGGCTACACACATCATGATATACATTTCCAGTATAAGCTGTATCTCGCATTGTATAGGATTTCCGTACAATGAGAGGTCAGCTTATATTGGAAATGTATAGCTTGATATGTAGCCATGCGTACTAGTATTGACTTCACTGACATATCAGCATAAAAAAGTAGATATCCATAATATTATTCTATTGAATCTAGTAATTTAATATTTTAAGAAAAACACCAAAAGTGCTATTTAAATGAATACTATTTAATATAAAATTAAAATGGTGCCTGATGAGTATGCCAGGCTCTGAACAAAAAATCTTTGAATCCCTTTGGAATTCAATCCTTTTAATTAAATTTCTCCATTAGATCAAACATACTATAGTAATTTTAAACTCACAACAATATCCATTATGCATTATAATTGTAGATGTTTAGTCTAGTCTAGCTATAATACGGATTTAATCATGTTATAAAATTTTATGCCATTTAATATGTAACCCATTATCAGCTTATGGCTTGCATGTCTAATTAATAATTTTTCAGGTTCCATATCCAGAATGTCTGAGCTCGACCCTATTGTTTTGGCAACTGAGCATCCAATAGAATTTTGTTATGACTGTATCCCCATTATGCAAAATGCTTCAATTTTGGTATAGCACTATTTAAATCCTACTAAGAAGTTAGATAAAAAAATATTACTATGTAAGCTAATAATATTTAATTGTCTGACACGACTTTACTTGACGGGCCAGTTGGCGCGGCTGGTTAAGATTCCACCTATCGCGCCGCAGGTCGTGGGTTCGATTCCACCACATGACATGCATTTGTGTGCATGAACTTGTCTGTATGTCTTGAGTCTGGGTGTAATTATGTATTTACAAACAGAAAGTAGTATATGTATTATAACACTTATCTGGTTTCCCTAGTACAAGTTCTACTTAGTTTGGGATCAGAGACTGTGTGTGAGGAATGTCCCAGGATATTTATTTATCTAATGAGTAAATCAGTGCAACCCCAGAGTTTCTTGCCAGATTCTTCTCAATTGAAGGCCGAGTTCCGAACCGGTGGTAACTTCAGTAAATGTGACCTTCATAAGTGCCCTAAATTGAATAAATGGCTTTGACCTTGACCCCCTTAAAATATGTTTATATCTATTATAATTTTGCTTATCAGTAGTGTGGATGTTGTACCAGTAGTTGACCAATGTGGTGGATTTTGCTAAGAAACCTTAATTCTTTTCTAACCAATAAGTATAAAAAAGTTTGTTTACTTTCTTAGGGTTCCGTACAGAAGAGTGCCAAACGGGACCCTATTACTAAAACTCCGCTGTCCGTCCGTCCGTCTGTCTGTCAGTTGGCTGTATCTCATGAACTGTAATAAGTAGACAGCTGAAATGTACAGAGAATGTGTATTTCTATTGTCTTTATAACAACAAATAATAAAAATGAAATAAAATTAGAAATTAAAGGGGGCGCCCATACAAGAAACGTTTTTTTTTTGGCATTTTTAGTTGAGTTAGTTAATATTGTACGGGGCCCTCCGTGTGCGTGTCCGACTCGCACTCTGCCGGTTTTTAATCATTTATTAATGATACAATTATTGTTCAATGCAGTGTTTAGTCACTAACCCCTTATTAATAAATAAGGATAAGTCAGTCTTGTAACACCCAGGTATTAAGATAGCCCCAGCCCTTTTTGTTTATATGACAGAAATTTACGGATATATTTAAAACCTAGGTATTTCTATACTTGATTTATTAATAAGGGGGTAATAGTTTCACCACATTAATTAAAATTGCTATTTGATATACTGAAGCCTTTGGCTCGCCGGGACGTGCATCCCCATACTACATTGTTAAAAATAATCCCAGCAATTGTTATTCAAGTAATTAACTAGGTATATATTATCCAGGTGGGACACGGGGGCATAAAAACCTTGTTTACACATATAGGCCTGCAATGTGGTTGTATATTTCCATACAAATGTTTGTAGCTGCGGTTTATGTTGGTCGGTGATTCAAAGTAAGAAGACTTCCTTGTATTAATTATAAAATTTGATTAATTGTATTATTATTACTTTAACATTTGTTACTATGGAGTACTTGCTTCTCCTGAATTTATTATGACATAGTCGACGGGCCAGTTGGCGCAGTTGGTAAAGATTCACCTTACGCGCCGCAGGTCGTGGGTTCGATTCCTACACAGGACATACATTTGTGTGTATGAACATGTCTGTATGTCCTGAAACTGGGTATAATTATGTATATTAATTATGTAATTACAAACAAAAAGTAGTATATGTATTAGGTATATCAGTTATCTGGTTTCCATAGTACAAGCTCTGCTTAGTTTGGGATCAGATGGCGTAGCTAGGATATTAATTAATTAATTTGAAATGATACAAAACCACACAATAAATAATAGTACACAAAACTAATAAATAGGTCCCACTAAAATCCAGTAAATATTACCTAATAACATACCTAATCGCTAGTTATAGCAGGAAAATGAAACATCGTCAATAACTGGTTTGTCTGTAATATAAGCTAGATTATGATGAACTGTGCCTGCCTAGCTAGACTCGATTTTATAGCAAGACAGACTGTCTTCAAAATAAGTACTAGCACACCTGGCGGAATACATTCTTCAATTCTTTCAGACTTCGGTGGCTGACCCTCTAAATATAAATAAACACGAAGTTTAAGGCGATGATAGCTCAGTGGTAGTGACGTCGGATACCGAGACGAAGCGGGGTTCGAATCCTACAATGAGTTTGAGCTTTCGGTGATGGAAAACATCGTGAGGAAACCATAGCACTTAGTAGTAGGGTAGTAGGGTACTTTGTAGTACCCATCTGGCTGGCTACCACCCTCAAGTTCAAAATGTGTCGCCAAGCAGCTACCGGTGTGTTCCGACAGCTGCACTTGAGAGCCAGTTCCTTCTAGGCTAAGTGTGCTTACCACTATCGGCCACATCATCACTTACCATGGTGAGATTGTGGTCAAACACGGGCCTATTCACAGTAAAAAAAAAAAGTAAAATCTCAGCTTACTTATTTTCTTGTAACTAGCTTTCCGCCCGGTTTCATCCTAAATCACCAATTTTGTCGTTCGTTAGGGGTTGAATTTCGATAAATCCTCAGTACAACCCCCTAAGCTATGAAGCTACCCACCCTCCTAATTTCACGGTTTAGTCTCTGCGTCGGTCTCTTATCCATCAGTCATGCCTTTTATATCTATACAAATAAATAAAATTGACGGTTTTTTTACTGAATGCATATGAAAGTACCTAAATACAGTACTTATACTAAAAAATCAATTTTTATTTTTGTTTGTCTATCTGTATGTTCCGGCTAATCTCCGAAATGGCTTGACTGATTTTGATGGGACATTCACCGGCAGATAGCTGAGATTAGGAGTAACTTAGGATACTTTTATTACAGAAATAGGGTTCCGCGCAAAAAAAAAAAACGACCGCGCGGCTATAACCGCTAGGGACAGCGAGTCTAAAACCGATGTATGGTTGAACGAGCTTATCTCAGGAACTAGCAGTCCGTGTTAAAATAATTGCGTTGTTAGATAACCCGTTTATTGAGTAAGATTAGATGACATTTTAATGCCGGGTATAGCTAGTATCCATAAAAAATACCCCCATTGTTAGGGGAGGTACCTAAGCGAACATGCGCAATGCTATTCCTTTTTACCCGACTGACTTGGAAGGAGGGTTATGTTTTTCGAGTGTATGTATGTATGTCTATTTGTATACCTTAAAACATTCAAGTTATATTCAAAATTCTATAAATTAAAGAGCTTGCTTTTCTCTTATCAGTTAATTTTTGTTTTACGCAGTCGGGTTTTTTGTTACTTTTAATAATTTAATTTTTTGTGTCTACACAGTAATCCTTAAATGCAGAAATCGCTGTTCATTTTCTCAATTTTTTCTCATTCTCTTTTCAGCTCAACTAGTCGCCCCGGGTTTCACCTGCTTACCAATTAATTAATTATAATCTGTGTAAAACGTTCTGCCCTACGTAATCCATACGTGTAGTTTTGATATTTAATACTTAGGTAACGTAAGTACCGAAATATTTCACGAGGAAATTTTGCGAATAATATACCATTTTCGTTTCCTTGCCAGACTAGGTAGGTATATGTAGGTAGTGCGAGGTAGGTACGCACGTCTGTGGCGTTTATAAGCTGACAGCGTGTCTGTACGTACACACGGCAACACATCAAGCTATACATTTCCAGTATAAGCTGATCTCGCATTTTATAGGATTTCCGTACAATGAGAGGTCAGCTTATATTGGAAATGTATAGCTTGATCTGTAGCCGTGCGTACGTACTGCGTAGTAACATGTAGGTTTCCTTTCCATCAAGCCGAGAGCCTTCACTAAAATTGCTAGATGCCTTTAATTGGCCAAAGAAGCTTGTGTCTAATCATTATAAGCTTCACACAAATGTGAATTCTATGTTGATGTATGTGTACCGTTTAACTATAATTTTCGTATGTCCGAAGTTGAATAAGTCTTACAAAACTCCCCAATACCCTGGAAGATTTTGCTATAAAACAAAACTCATTTATTCAGTTGTCTTGATAAAGCAGTTTTTTTTATACGACGAAGTCTGTAAGCGAACAGCCCGCCTGATGGTAAGCGGTTACCGTAGCCATATTGACGCTTGCAACACCAGGGGTGTCACTCGCGCGTTGCCGACCCTAAAGTTCCGCGTGACGTCACATTTCAATACATTTTTAGGGATCCGTAGCCAAAAAACGGAACCCTTATGGATGTGTCATGTCTGTCTGTCTGTCCGTCCGTATGTCACAGCCACTTTTTTCCGAATCTATAAGAACTATACTGTTGAAACTTGGTAAGTAGATGTATTCTGTGAACCGCATTAAGATTTTCACACAAAAATAGAAAAAAAAACAATAAATTTTGGGGGTTCCCCATACTTAGAACTGAAACTCAAAAAAATTTTTTTCTTCATTCCCAATCGTGTGAGGTATCTATGGATAGGTCTTCAAAAATGATATTGAGGTTTCTAATATAATTTTTTTGAAAGTGCAAACTAAATAGTTTGCACGAGATACACTTCCAAAGTTGTAAAATCTGTGTCCCCCCCTGTAACTTCTAAAATAAGAGAATGATAAAACTAAAAAAAATATATGATGTACATTACCATGCAAACTTCCACCGAAAATTGGTTTGAACGAGATCTAGTAAGTAGTTTTTTTTTCATACGTCATAAATCGTAAACCGCAATTTACCTTTCAGTCAATATTTTTAGCGTTTTTTTTTTCATAGCAAAGTTGAGTTTGTTAATATTACACCGAACCCTTCGTGTGCGAGTCCGACTCGCACTTGGCCGGTTTTTAGCGAAATGTGACGACACGCAGAACTTTAACGGACTATATCTTCATAATTTTTGATTGATGAGAAAAAAAATACGTGTCCAATATTTTTTGATAATCTTACTGACGGACTAAATATAATTATATATATTTTACTCAGGAAAGTACCCAATTATGAAATCTACAAATCTACCACTGGTTCGGAATAAACCACTGAAATAGACGACCAAGAAACTCAGTAAGGCTTTTTTTATGTGGATGTAATTTAAAATTATCTTGAAATCGTTTTACAAAATACCTACCTACTGTAGTACCCAACTGATATGGCGCGTCGTGAATCTTCGTTCACACAGAAAAGAAAGTGGCCTCGAAGATTAACGAAAGAATGCTTAAAACTTACAATCAACCTTAGATCACTACTATAAGGTTCATAATACACTGCAGCTGCTAGTTCCGTCTCACTTGCAAGTCACGCCCCTCCGCACGGTGCGCGCTAACATTTTTGCCGTTAGCTGCCGACCAATAGAGGTTCCCGCGCTTTGAAAATGTATCTTCTGAACAGGTTTTTTTTTTACTATTTATATGCCAGTGTTTGACTGCAATCTCACCATGGTAAGTGATGATGCGGCCGAAGGTGGTAAGCACACAAAGCCTAGAAGGAACTGGCTCTCAAGTGCAGCTATCGGAACACACCGAAAGGTGCTTGGCGACAGATTTTCAACTTGAGGGTGGTAGCCAGCCAGGCGGGTACTACAAAGTACCCTACCACCGTGCTATGGTTTCCTCACGATGTTTTCCTTCACCGAAAGCTCAAACTCAATATAGGATTCGAACCTGGGACCTTCATCTCGGTATCCGACGTCACTACCACTGAGCTATCATCGCCTTAAACATCGGTAAGCCATATTAATTACCTATAATGTATGTAATTATAATTAGATAGCCTAATGGAGCGAACACTTCATTCAAATGCGTTCTTGTTGTGTATCCTAATCATGGAACAATTAACCCATAGAAGCGCAATGACGTACATTTTGCTTGAAATCTATTCCGCCAATTCCCCACCACCGGCAGTGCGCTGTGATTGGCTCATTCAAGGACACACTAAGATTTAGAGATGAGGGTGAAAATTGTATCGATATCGATACTTGTTGCACTAATATAAATGTAGGAGTATTCTAATATCAGTCGTTTGTCATGGTTTTTTACAAATATTTCTTCGTTATCGTAAAAAGTGATAAAATTTGGAATGCGCGGATTTTTGGGAGTGTAAACAATAGATATAAACTGCACAAAACAAGTTAATTTTAAATAGAACTTTATAGAACATTCTGGAAGGTTCTGGAAAACTGTAGAAATTTCTAGAAAAGTAATTGATATCGATAGAACTTTCAGGAACCTTCTCGAAATCTGTTCTAGAACATTGTGGAAGGTTCGAGAATAATCCCGAACATTTCAGAAAGACATAGTATACCTATCGAAAGATCTCGAACCTAGTTCAGCGGGGTTATTTTAAAACGGTCGGATTCGGAATCGGGAGCGGAATCGGAAACCTTTATCCGATGAAGTTCCGATCGCGGAAAGTTGGAGTGCGTTTACAAAGTTTGTTTTCAATAATGGTAGGAAATGGTAAACCTAAACTAAAATAAAAGTAAAATCGAAATGATTACGGATTTTCATTGTTGAAAGGCCTCATTTAAACACTCATATCAAATGCATAAAGACAGATACTTGTTATTTTTTATATTTTAGATTAAGGTCTACATTGTGTTATATGTATGTATAAACATTAAAAAATGGTTTTCTAGTTTTATCGAACTTCGGAAACTGACTGATAGGTCAAAGTAATTGTTGTTTATAATATTCGAAAAAGTCAGGCAAAGGTTTGAGCCATACAGCCTAATCGTATTTGAGTTATACCTAAGTTCTAGTCACAAAATAAATCACTTTCATAATAGTACGCACTGTCAGTCACAGTCTATAAACGTCATGTGTTACTAAAATAGTGGTCCATAAACTAAAACTTCTCACGGACTTTTTGAGACAACTTACAAATACAAATACAAATGCTTTATTATCAAAATTTATTACTGTATGATTAATCATACAGTAATAAACGTAGTGGAGATCTCCTTTTAAGTATAGAAATACTTGTGCTAGGAGACCTCGCTCTTCCATAACAGAGTATACTTAACAACAACAACTTGAAGTCACGATACACATAATTCATTTAATTTCCCTTCATTGGTGCGCGAGGATTGATCTTTATAGGATAAAACACCACAGATAATATGCAATAAAACTCAAAATACACGAATTTTTGAAAATAAAACGAAAACGCAACGTCACTTTGCAAGTTCCCGCCAAAAAGCCCTCTATGTCAAAGTATTTTTTTTTTTTCAGTACATTCATGGAGAATATAATAAAACAAATATTTTATGATTACGTAGATATTTTAGTGGTAGTGAATCTAGCATCCAACTTGAGGAACGGTATTGAGTGACCAATATGTTTAAGTTCCTACGAAGTTTGAGTATCTAGCTATTATTACTATTACCGCCGACCTTTCTCATTCATTATTTATCTAAAAATAGGGGCAAACACACTCCGTTTAGTACCAACTAACCTTTATATAAGTTTAAATAATGCGTTTGTATTAAATAATGGTCAAAAACGAACATTAAATAAAATTCGGTAAGAATTCCGCCAGCTAAAGCTATCGGAAACTTTTAGATGAATCGGATTGATATTTCCGTCGAGAAACGTCAAACTATTCGAATTCGGAAATTAAAATAGCAATGGGCGCATCCAGAATATATTTATTTTAGTTTAGGTATTATTTGTAACACTTAAATTCTACTATTATCATACTATGTTAAATAAATATTGATGTTCTTATAGTTTTGATTGTATTTTAATGTGCAAATACATATTTTTATTATTATTTTATCATGTCGGAAACTCATCTCGGAAGTTTCCGATTCCGCTCCCGATTCCGAATCCGACCGTTTTAAAATAACCCCGCAGGAAGGTTCTAGATTAAGTTCGTTTGTTTTTCATGAATATTTCCGAACATACTGGATCATTATAGGTAAGGCGCCTTGGCGCTACGATACATTCTTTCACGAGAACTTACATAGTGAACATCTCTTAGAATATTGTGAGTAAATAGTGAATAAAGTAAACCTCCTGCTTGCTTTGAAGAGTATAAGCGTGTTTTACTGTTAAGCCTTCGGTAACAACAGTCCTATGAAATTAAAGTACTCCAGAAAGAGCTACCGTCTGGAACAACTGGCATCTGTCTAAATATTTTTCATGTTCGTACAATAAAATTTTAAGTAAATTACTAGATATATATATATTATTTAATATTACATTATATTAATTAAGTTATACTTACTTAGGTAAAAAAAATGTTTACTACCTATATGGTTTCAGGGGCTATTTAAGAAGATAATAATAGTAGTAATGAAACAAAGTATATAAAGTCAATAAAAAATGTATAATTTATTTTTAACTTCAACTTTATTGACTGTATAAACAATTTTTTGAAATTAGGTACCTAGGTCAGTGTCACCAGTATGACATAAAAGAGTATGAAGATACCTAGTACGTGATAATAATAAAGTTAGGAACTTACAGTACCACAGACATATTTATTTTATATTATAATTACCTAAATAATAATTACATCCGCGTTAAAAATATTGCAAATCATTTTATCTTCGCTGTTATGTATTCCAGTATTAATACAATATTGTAAATTGAAACATTTTTCTCTCTGAACAAAATAAGTTTGCTAATATCGATAATGATTTTCTTATCCAAGCCCAACACTAGCGGGGAGGCGCGATAATCGAAAGAAAAGGATGAAAATAGAAATATAACGGGTGAAAGTGAGATGGAGATAAATTACGTCAACGCGTGCGTCCAGTATATCTTGAGCTGTGATGAAAAATAAGTAAATTCATGTAATAAATTGTTAATAACCGATGAAAAGTGATTCCGTTTGTTTTATAACTAGAATTTCGACTGTTATTCCCACACCACTTAATTGAACAGCAAGACATTGTGAAATATTGACAAAAAGTATATGTTTGATACGTACGCGCGGATCGAGGTTTTGGTCGATACTGTACAAGGGCGCTCATGAGCAGATACAAATCAGTGACAAATCACTGACTAGTTGCGGAATCGGATTGCACGGTATTACTACTCTAGGGATTGTTCCTCGATGATCCTAATCTATTCTCATAGTTGAGTCAGGCGGTCCACTAAGCGGCATCACCACTCACCAGCCTAGCCCTTGCCTTATCAGTGAGTAGGCAAGCAGTCCGCTAATTATCATTGCCTAGCGAAATATATATTAGATAAAAAACTCGCACAAACATGTAGCATGTTCAGCCAGATGGATTTGCTTTGACCTATGACCCGAAGCTAGGGTCGCCACTTTGGGTATCGTGAATAGAAGGTCGTTTGATGTTCCGCTGTTCATATAATTACGAAACCTCCACCATGTATTCAGATATCCAAATTTACTTGATTTAATCTCTACACTAAAATACATCGGATACAGTTTTTTGACGATATAATTGTACCCTCTGATAATGCCAAGATTCTCAGATTGACTTTCACAAATACAATCGGCATGTGTCAACACGCTAAGCATGGACGTGACTCAGGAAAGAGACCACAGAACAACCTTTGTGAACGCTCGACTGGCAACCCTAGCCTTGACACTTGACATTACTCTATCAAGCACGATTATGCGCCACACACATAGAGTTATACTTAGACACTGTGAATACATTACTTTTTATGGTTCCGTCGGGAAAGAAATCGTCGGCAGACTCCAAAAGTCTTGTTCTAGTCCAGGCAATAAAACAAACAAGTTTTTTTTCTAGCCTGCTCTATAGTCCCATTTGCATGGTTCAGCCTTTGCAGTGAGACAAAAGCAGAGAAAAGAGTTTGCTAGCAAGTGTGTCCTCTGAAATCGATCCGTAACAGTTCGTGACATGTCGCCTGTGAATAGGTTCACGTCGGAGCCCGACATTGTACGTACGTCACGGCAATATGTCATGATTTCAGCACGGGCTTAGTACCACGTCGCATTCGACACGCAGACGCAGAACAACGAGGATTCAAGCTTAGACCAAACAAACCCGCAACGCTTGTTACTTTCTCAAAGATTTGTTACACAAAACAAGTGTACTTACTTTTCCATCATATCCATATATGTCCAATGCCAACCATAGTCCACAGCACAAGACACTCTCGGAGACTCGTCTTGTGCGTTGCTTACATAACATTCAATACGCAAAAACTTATTTACGAAACGTTTGAAGCGTCGCAAGACGACTACTTACCTAATTAACTATTCACGAATAGGTTCATCGTGCATATTCGTTAACATAACTAAAAGTTCGGGTTTTGTGACTCCGCCGACCCCGCTATGAAAAAAAAGGCATGTCCACGCAACTTGGCTAATTTTACTCGCTACATATTTTACAGCTCTTATCACTAAGTATATAGAGGTCAATATTGAATGTATTATAGACACTACATGAATATTTCTATCCGATAATTACTCACTTGTTCTCGCTTACGCTTTCAGTGCCTACCGACCGGTTGCAAGTGTCTCGTGTATCCAAACTTATAAAATTTTGCATTCGCGATTATTTCGTATTAGATTCCCGATTGGTTAACGGAAGGTTCTAATCTCCATAGACTCTATGGCATAGACAGATGGGTGGGACAGAATTCGACGCCGCAAGTGGATGCGGCCTCGAATTCTGCATATAACGTTAACCCAACTGATGCAATACAATCCATTGTTACGTTTCTGTCCCATCTGTACTAATAACACTATCTCAGTACGCAAGTTATTCGTTTAATCGTTTACAATTTCAAGAGTTTCTCGCAATCGACCATTTACTCCACGCTACTAAGTTTCAAAGATTCACGAGATATGACTGCAACTGCCAACTAGGTACACCGAACTTGTTTACTATACCTACATACGTACACACGCACAGTACATACAGCAGTACACACACAGTAGGTATTTGCCACACATAGTATGTTCGCCTTACTTAGTTATCGGTGTGAGCTGTGCTGAGCACCATACAGTTTAATCATCGAGTCAATATCTGCGACGGAGCGTTATCTTGAGCAGAAGTGGGTCGTTGTACTTGCTCTTCTCTCGGCCGCGCGAGATTGCGCTTGCACTATTACTATAATGTGCATTCAATTAATACAATAACCCCATCTATCAAAACATGCTAAAACCAAAACCCGCTTGGGCCATTTCGCACAAGTATCGATTCGATTCAACCGTCGCGTCGAGATCCTGACGTCATCTCCCCAATCGTCACGAACCGAGCTGTATCTGTGTTAACACAAATCACGCAGCTATTTATACAGCTAAATTCCATAATATATACCATGAAAGTCGGAGCTTAACAAAGACATGAATAATTTTACAATAGACATGACAAGTTCCGAAGGTCCCGCATTTCCGTCGCGCCCCTTGAAGGTCGAAAAATTTACAATTTCAGTAGAATGTGACCTAACTCTTGCCATGAGAGCATTTTAGTTAACAGGTAAACTGGTAAGTCATAACGAATGAATAGAGAATATGATTCTATTTAGATTAACTAAAAATGTCACGGCAATATGTCTTGCTGCAAAGTTCATGTGAAAAAAATCGGAAGGATGTGGCTAATTGAAAGCACGGTTTTTTGCTAACATATGAACGATCGTTCTTGTCAGATTTAATATTATTTAGGCGGCCTCGGTAACGGGTATTAGTGGTATTTCCAATCAATTTTGACACAGCAATCACAGATATTTATTTTGGCCGATTAGCTCGTTTACCGCATACTAAATTTTCCGCTTTAGTATCGTGATTATGAAAGGAACCCTAAAACCCCAGCCAGCTGGGTGTGGCTGGGCTAAGCATCTCGACAGGCCAAGACAGATAGTTTTGCAGACCCCAACTGACGCGGGATAAGGCTAAGCCAGACGGACACGTCCCAGACGTCAAGGTGGACGAACAAAGGATGCCTAGAGCCTAGACACGATAAAAATATAGGTATATATATACTTGAGATACTTAAGACATATTCCCAGTAGAAAAAAATGTGAAGAATATTATTTAGGTGTTTTTCTACCTTGATGATATAATGTCAACCTCAGCATGTGAAACACAACATACGTAATTAGGTGCTTACATCTTTTTATTCCATGTAATGAATTACTTGGTCTCTTTTCCATTACTTTTTCTGTCTTAAGCTTTCAATAATAGCTGTACGTTGTGGTGGATATGCTACTTCCGTTTCGAGTCCAATTTCCAATATCAATTGTTTGGTCGTGCCTATAATTGAATGTCCTCATATTATGTTTTGCTTTGTAACCTTTGATAGGGTATTCAATGTCTCGTGGGTGTCCTCAACTATCTGGTTCTATACAAACTATGTGACTTCTAGCATCGAAACCAAATCGAAAAGCCAAAGAATTGTGAGAACAAGCCCCTTTTAATTTCACATACACTTAACAATACATGCATAATTATGATTAGAACGTTATTCATTGCTGGTTATTTATTCCATTGCGATTAAATTTGTGAGCAAAATTCGGGTTTGTACAATCATTTGCATTTTACGTAGTTTATGAACCTAGTACCTACCTAATGTCTTGGTAGAAACTTAGGTATTTCGTTTAGTGTTGCTAAACCTGCTACGAACTAACGAATTACAAATCCTAGTGTACGTGACTTGAACCGATAGTCGTTTTTTTTGCTTTTTAGTATTTCGAACTACCTAACTTGAACCGGCTTCCGGTATGAAAAAATAGCCTGCTCAGTTTTCCGGTGGTGCCGGAGTATAAACCGGTCATGTGCGAGTTCGGCCTCGCGCGATCACTGTTTTGTTGTTATTTGCACCGTTTTTTAACCAATTTACATTGGTCTCTCGATTGCTCACGTTACTCTGAAAATTGAGATGCTCAATATTTGGTAACGATTGCAATAAAGCAGTTAAAAGTTATGAAATTACTGCTTATTTTCTCGTAATGATTCTATCAATATGATGTCTTATTTCATGATACCTTTCTTTAGGATTCCCCCATTCTTTTTCCTTCGTCATTGAGTTTATAAATATCTGAGTGCAAGTCCTTCTTAAAACTTTAATCCCATACAGAATAACTGAATTCCCAACAACTAAACTCTCATGACATGGGCAGCAGAAACAGGGCGCGGCCGCAAACAAACGCAACCACCTGCCAGGTGAATACTGTCTGCTAAGGCTACGTATACTACATCCAATTTACGGGGACCTTTCGTGCTGACTGTTTTATACATTACAGACCAATGATTATTGTCTAAGCCCATCGCTATTGCGAGACTGCCTGCCTGGCTTGTGTTGAGTGTTTGATGTGAGCGTACGGTGATGCGATGACATTTGAACGAAAGATTTGCTTCGCTATTCTACGTCCATCCTCTACTCGGCAAAACTATATAATTTGAATGACATAGCGCGGCTCACCTTTGATGTCGTCTCTCGCGTTTGGTTTTAGGTGATTTCCAATGTACCAGATTGGGGAAACACAGGACAATGTAGTTCACATTGCTCTGTATTAATTCGTGTTGATTATCAATTTGTGCATCGTACGCGATTCACGGAACATTTAAAACTATTTCCCATGACCATTATATATTTGCATAACAATATAAATGTACCAATGTCATACGATTGTTATTTCTTTTTTAATCATTTTGTAGTTTAGTTAGAGCCCAATTGGAAATCCTTAATTCAGTAAAAATTGTGTTGCCTCATTGTAGGGTGGAAAGTTGAACTGAGTTGATTGTGTTATACAACCACTAAACAACGTAAGCAACGTTTAAACGGTTTCCCTTTTAAACAAAACAAGTATCAAAAAGTTATTCTACGTAAGCTAAGTGGACAAAAGCAATTGTTCGGTATTGTTAGAAGACTTTACAAAATGCCAGAAAACTTTGTAAACTTATAACAGAGGAAAATTTGGATTCGCTCAATCGAAAAACCATAAAAATTTCGAACTTTACGGTTGCGTCAATCGACTTCTCGAATCTACTTTTTAGAGCACAATGCCGGTATCCTTACAGACTACTTTCTAAAGGGTTCTGGGAAGGACGTCCGCGTCCGATCGAACACGACCGCACACATTTCGACTCGTAAACAATGACAACGGCGTCGCATAAACAAATAATTAATTAGCCGGCATAGTAGGATAATAGTTAGATAATAAAGCACTATTATTAATTGGTAGTTTGTTTTGTTTACTACATGAAGTCCAATAGTAAGTAAATGGCGGGTGTCGCGTCGTGGAGCGGGGCCGCCGCGGCCGCTCGCGCTGCTAATAATTCAAGTGAACAGTTTTATGAATGGAGCTCATTCAGCGAGCCATTTATGTTTATTACATGTGGTGTAATGTGTCCGTCCGATGCGAGTGCTCGCTCGCTGACACACGATCAGCTGATCTGAATGTTACTTTTGATCTTTATAAATATTAGGACGATTGCGATCGGGCGAGACGCGTGCGCGTGCGCGGAATAGGTACCTACTGGAATGTCGATTTGATTGTCGCGAGTTTTTTTATTGTAATTAATGACATCGGTGTTAAAGAACTTTTAATGTTGTTCATTGAAAGGGGTCGAGTCGTATCTTCTCGTTATCGCAGTAGTTAACGGATCCGCAAAATATTGATGGAGTTCGGTCCAACATAAAAAAACAACGAATATTTGTATTTGTAGATTTTTTTTTCCTTTACCTTTATCCGCTGAAGCTGTAGTCTCGGGTTCATAAACTACATTAGAATCCGGATATAACGACGTTCAAGGGACCGGTGAAATTTGGTCGTACTAACCGGACGATGCACAACATGACCAGAAAATTTAAGGGATTTTTTATTACATAAATACTTATGTTTTAATTAATATTACTTGACAAGTTGCCCTTACATGCTTAGGTTCCAATATGTTTTTCTTTAATTGAGAAACACTCACACGGAACTCATTTCAGAGCTCATAACGAATTCTTGACCATGTCAAGATTTAAGTTGTCTTCTTGATCTTCTAAAGAAAACACTGCGGTCGTTCTAACCGATTTATTAACAAAATAGGTTGTTAAAAGCAATTGGTCGCTTAAACCGGCTAGCAACGAAGTCGTAATAGGCTGATTTTACTCTATGTAAAGAATCAAGTCGATCCGTTGCTTAGTTGCGTGAAAGGACAAATCAACACAAACTAGCATTTGTGTGTGCAAAATTATCATTATTGATAAAATTTTGAAAAAGTTACGATTGTATTTAATGGACCAATTTTAATACCAATAAGAAAAAATCAGTAGTTATATGCCTCCACCTAACAATTTTCCATCGCTCAACTTGTTGCAACGGCTTAGGTGACTTAGGGGTGGAAATTGCAATCGCGGGCTCGCGCCTGCCTCATTATCTGTACGTTGCGTCTGAAGTTTCACAGAAAAATACAGTAAGTATACAGGGCGAATTTTATTTTCTAGCCTGTATGTGCAACTTTTGAACTACAGGTCTTAGAGAAAAACGCTGAAAGGAACCCCGAGCGGAATTTTGAAGAAAATAAAAATGCCATTAAAATTTATTTAAAAAAATTAGTATTTTCGGAGATATGGAAATTTTAATAAAAAATTTTTTTTTCAACTTTTTGCTTCTACGTCACAATACGAACAAAATTATGTATTACACCCTTGGCCACAAGTTGCTAGAAGTTATCGAAATTGATTTAATGGTATTTTTATTTTCTTCAAAATTCAGCTCGGGGTTCCTTTCAACGTTTTTCTCTAAGACCTGTAGGTCAGAAGTTGCCCTAACTGTCAGGAAAAAAAAAATCAAAATCAAAATTTCAAATACTAAGTATACTTACTCATATTTAAAGATACTCTGAAGATGTTAACGTTTAACATATGATTTGGGCTTTGCATACTAATAATAATAGCCTGGGACATTCATCACACATGGCTATCTGATCCCAAACTAAACAGAGCTTGTACTATGGAAATATAAAAAGAGAGAATGGATTTTTCTCATAATTCTTTCACTAATAGGAAGCTGCATTATTCCCACGACCTATGGTGTGTCAGGTACAATACAAACCACGGCCGTAAATGTGTATTCGACACAGATATAAATCTAAATAGATGACGCGAGTGTATGTACTTCGCGTGCCAAAAGCTGCGCCAAAAGGTAGAGCAATGCTCTTCTTTTGAAAGTGTTTCGCGCGGACTGGGAACTCGCATAAGACTGCATGTCCACAAATAATATGTGTTTAGCTGATCAATAGGATCGCTTCATTTTCACCTAACTAAAGCGACAATGTGGTAGACAGAAAAAAAGTGGCACGTGTGGTTTTCATACGGATGGAGGGCGTTATCTATTTAGATTTATGTCTGTGGTATTCGAGTACTTTTTTCGACCCCGCCCCCCTACTAGGTGCGGTAAAGCTCTCTTGAAATTGATATGTCACTAAGGCCTATGATATAAGTGCAATGAAAACAAGATTCTAGATTTAGGTGGTATGTTAAAAAGTTTAGGCTAACTTGCTTTATAAAGTAACTTACGCTTTGACTCAACAAAACCTATAGTATGCGTTAAGTTCTTAGCACATCCATCATAATACCCACTGCTGGACATAGAGTTCGTTTAAGGCTCCTTTCTGATGCCACACAAAAACCTATGTTTTTCTCCGTGCAATAAGCCACCTGCGCACCATATTTGGTCACTATTGGTTTTGCCGTTGAGGCGTCAAGAGGTCAAATAAACTCACATTCGCATTTATAAATCTTTTATCTTTTTTACACACGGTCATCTGATCCCAAACTAACACCAATTTTTTGTTTGTAAATACATACACCCAGACTCAGGACATGCAGACCATTTCATGCACACAAATGCATTCCTGGATGGGAATCAAACCCACAACCTGCGGTGTGATAGATGGAATCTTAACCAACCACGCCAACTGGTCCGTCAAATTAGTATGATAGAGTTTATCACTGTGATGAGCTCGTTAACAGAAATACTAAACCTAACTACACGTACTACGCATAGTCAAGTAATCA
>OX596268.1:74824-102992 GCA_951394255.1 Polyploca ridens
GGACGGTCCAAAAGACGAGTATAGTTGTGTAAGAGTGAAAGTGTGTTACAGTGGAGTGGTCTATACATGTTGAACAAAGAGTTTTGTGAACAAAGTTTACTATAGTGAAGTTTGGAACAAAGGGATGTGCCATCAGCTGTTGCAAATCATCTGTCAAGTTGTTGTTTTTGAGTCTTAGAAGATTTGCTGATATTTGGTAGACACCTGGTGAAGTGGGCAAGTGATCTGGCAAGTAGCAGGTAATGAGAACCGGCCCACAGACTGCAGGCGGTCACAGTCATGTGTGTATGTGAATAAGTAAGCTTCTCCCTTCACTAATGGTAATAATGCCAATTGGATTCCAATAAGCATCAAGTATTGATTTTAAATATTGCACTAACCTAAGCGTAGCATCTTGCTTCATGAAACATTTGAAAGGCTCAACATTATTATCTGCATTGCTCTTTTTGCAATATGTTGTAACATTGTGACATTTTAATACTTAATTTTGTAACAGAGTTTTGAAGTAACTATAATATTCCATGAGCAAACCTTTAACCTAATGCATATTAAATTTAATCAATAGTTCGGCTTAGAAATTATATATGACTGGACAATTAGTTACTGTAGTCTAGTCGCTTCGAGACACTAGTCCTTGAGGAGCCATTGTAATTGTGATCTGATGTTGCATAAAAGTGCTCTCATACATTAAATTACTCTTCACTACACCTATTTTCCCGTCACATAAAAAATCCAATGTTAGTAAATTCACTGCAAATTGAAAGACCTTAACAGTAAGCCAATTCATTCAAAAACATAACTCTAATAAGTTATAAATGATAAATGTATTTGCTTAGTTCTTGTTAGACAACACAAATGTTAGCCTTTCAAGTTGATAATGCACCAAATGTATTCTTATTAATGCTTGTAATTAAAACATGGTAAAATGCTTTATATGTTAAGATTAATTGACTCGTGCATGAAACAGAGATGTTAACTTCACAGGTGAGCAACTTTCCTTTCATCTGGCTTTATAACTGCGTGTGAATTTTTCAGGGTATATCTGTAACATATTGCTTGCATAATTAAGTATGTGTGTTTTTCTGGGATGGAATATTCTCTAAAATGAGATCATCATACATCTCTCTCTCTCCAAGAATGATGTTCTTTTCTTGATTCAAAGGGGTACGAACATTTTTGTATGGGAGCTGGCATAGCCACCCGCCGCCATTTTGATTTTTTTTCAATGTCGCGGCGCACGGTGTAAGTGATATATTTGGGTAGAGGACACTTATACAAACAAAAAATGTTAAGCAATATGGTGACCTAAAGTGTCACGTTTCCGAGATATTTGGAGGTAAAGATCGCCATATGAGAATTACGACAATCATTAAAAATGAACTTATTACGTGTTTATATGCATTAGATTGTATTCAAATAATAGTTCCCAGGTTGATTTAACTTTTTATTAGAATATAGCAAAACAAAGAACACGAAAAAACAATATTCATTAATTGGTTACCTCCTAAACCGCATCTCAATATTCGCAATGAAACACAATGTTGTCAAATAGCTCGGATCGTAGTGGTTTACTTGTTTTCCATGTCGCCGTTATTAACCAAAAATGACAATCTTCTTCTCTGTCGTTTCGCTCTTGGCAGAGCGGTCGTGGACACGTTTTGAGGCGTCCACATCGGTGATAGAGGCGGACACGGCTCTCCGCACGATCTCCCGCCATCTCTCTCTGTTGGCAGACTGCCTGGTGCAGTCTGATACGCGGTTTCCCACTGCAGATTTTACTTGGTCAGACCAGCGCATAGGTGACCTGCCGCGTGATCTGGTTCCCTCTACTTTTCCTTGTATGACCAGCCATTCAATGGAGTCGTTATCCCGCCTAGAAACATGCCCAAAGTACTGCAGTATGTGCGACTGTACTACGGCTGATAAACGCTGCGTGATGCCTAGCTCCTGGAGTATGGACACGTTGGTCACGATGTCGCGTAAATGACAATACTTGTGTTAAAATATCATGTTACCGAGATATTGGAATATCGATGTATATATAATATGAGACGAATGAAGTTGACGAATGAAGTGAGTTTAAAGTTGATTAAGTACAATTTATGTTCTTGTTTTTAAGCAATAGTGGTCAAATAATATTGCATCACGGTTTTAAAAATATATTAAGACACATAATAGAAAAAAGCCGTGACCTTAAATAAAAGGTTTTTTTAAAACTACTTGGGTAGCAAACAAACATACGGCCCGCCTGATTGTAAGCGAAAAAAGCTCCTTTGAGACCGCATAGTTAGAAACTATTTTGGTTCCAATGTGTGAGGATGGACTCCCGGTCAATGGCGAGACTTGCGATGGTAGAAGGTAGCCGTGGGCATCAGGTTAAACAATTCTACAGAACACTGTCCGTTGTACAAGCGGTAGAACACACATAAGGAGGCAAAGTCTCTCCTTAGATTGAGCTGCTTGTGAGCTCGGGATCGTGGACAATTCTAATGGCACGTCGCTGAACCGAGTCTAAAGGCCCAAACTGGTATCCAGGTAAGAGCAGTACTCCATGTAAGGCCGCACATGACTTGTAAAGTTGCAGCCTTTGGCCCGATGTGAAGTACTGCTTCGCTCTGTTATGCACTTCGAGTTTTTTGGGTGCTAGCTTAACCTTGTCTTCTAGACGGACTATTGACGTCGTTAGAAATGCCGATGCCGAGGATTCCGATGCTTTCACTGATGTCCATGTTCTGGAATTGTGAAGCCACAGCAAATGGGGTTTTCTTAGCGGTGAACGCGCAGACTTGGGTCTTAGTGGGGTTGAAATGGACTAGGTTTAGTCGACCGTAATCGGAGACACTAGTTAGTGTGCTCTCGATTTCAGACAAGCCGTTCGCGGTCATCCACCACGAAACGAGGAATATTTGCAATGAGTGTACAATGAATGCCGTCAATAGACAGCATTTCATTGATATGCAGCAGGAACAGTGTTGGGGACAGTACAGACTCTTGCGGAACGCCAGCATTTATATCTCTCAGCTCTTATGCATCTGCTGGACAGAAAATTGGCGACCCATTTGCATAGTCCCTCGGGAAGCCCATATGCTGGTAACTTGGTTAGAAGACACCGGTGCCATTGTGTGCACGTGAGCAGACTTCCACGAAGACGGGACTTTAATTTAGGTGGAAGTTTTATTAGGTCGGGCCGGCCGCGGGACCGGGTTTTTTTATTTATTTACGTCGCTATTGCAATTTTGGCGCCTAAGGAACATTACTTAGCAATCTTTAGTTCCAATTAACTTGGTAACATAGATTTTAGGACAAGTATTGTCATATTTGTTTGTATAATAATGACAAGATGGAAAACAAGTCATGATCCGAGCTACTTTGACAACATTGTGGTTCATAGCGAATATTACGATGCTGTTTAGGAGGTAAGTAATTAAAAATATTGTTTTTCGTGCTCCTAGTGTAACTCTATTCTAAAAAATTGATAAATCAACCTGGGAACTATTATTTGAATACAATCGAATGCATATAAATACGTAATAAGTTCATTTTTAATGATTGTCATAATTATCATATGGCGATCTTTACCTCCAAATATCTCGGAAACGTGACACTTTAGGCCACCATATTGATTTACATTTTTTGTTTGTATAAGTGTCCTCTACCGAAATATACCACTTACACCGTGCGCCGCGACATTGAAAAAAAATCAAAATGGCGGCGGCTAGCTATGCCACAAAGGTTCTATCCCCTTATTCCTGTACATATGTTTTACCTCCGAAGAGCCTGAATTTCTAAATATTTTTATATTACGACCCTTTTTTATGCTAACGAGATGAAAGAAAGAAAGAAACCGACAAACAAACAGATCAGAGTTGAGACATTTGTACGCTTGCAAGCAGTTATCATAGCTCGCCCCACCCACCGTTGAGACAAAAGCTCATTATACTTTGATGACTTGTGCATTGTCAGCATATTATGTTCCTGAGTATCGACCGAGGTAGTTGCAGGTGTCTGATGTTCACTGGACACAAAGCGAAGCTTTATGGTGGTCATGCTTGAAGTTTTTACATATAAGGGTGTCCTCAAATTATTTGCAAACTTTTTATATGGCAATGCAAAACTGAAAAACTACTTTTTTTAAATTCCAGGTTCCATTCCTAATTTTCTTGCCAATATTTAAATTTTCCTCGCTTTTTACAATTATTACTGGAACAATGTTCAACAATTCGTGTTGCTGCCTGGAGAGCTATAAAGTATGCTTAAGCAATATTGCAAATGGAATGTTTTTTTTCGAATTCAGGGCATCCTACGTAATTCCAATATTATTTGGTAAAATAGTCTCTCTAATATACAATTCAATTCGAAAAAAATAGTATTTGATGAATTGCATAAAAAGGGTAAATTCGAAAAAATGAATTCCATTCGCAATATTGCTTAAGCCTTTAGGGGAGTCATCAGCAAGCAATTGAATGTAAACAAGCAATGAACAACTAAATAACTGATATTCTGATATAATCAAGAAACAGAACTGGTCATGTAACCCAAGTTGTGGCTTAGCAGCCAGGGTTCTAACCTTTGCACTGTCCGTCCATTTAATATGGGTTTTCATAAATCTCATCCATATTTCCTACAGCGATGGATGGATTGTGTGAAAGATGATATGAGTGAGAAAGGAGTAAATGCCGAAATATGATGGATTGGAGGGCAAAATGAAAGAAGCATCAATGATTATGATTTCCTTTTATTAAAATGACAACAAGTATTATATCTTGGTAAAACACTTGTTTGCTATAAGTACTACCCTGCGGGACTACCACATAAATCAATCTTAATGAACTTCATTAAACTGGGATTAGTTGAAATCCCATTATCTGGAATTCTATAACATCTAGATCTCAAGCAGGTCACTGCTTGAGTTAATGAGTCATGGATGACTTTCTTAACTCGTTGATCATGATTTCCATAAGACCATTTTGTATAAACAACAAAAAAAAGCCTTGCTGAGTTTCTTGTCAGAGTCTTCTCAGTTTAAGTGTATTTCGAACTGGTGGTAAATTCAACTGTATGTAACAAATTAATGTTCATAAGTGCATTGTCAGGACCTAAACTGAATAAATGAGATTTTGTTCTTATGAAGTTCATTACTATTGACTTAAGCGGTAGCCCCACTGGGCTGATCCTATGTACTTAATGTATATAGCTAGCATACATGTTTATTGTTTCTTCCTTTATCAAGGTGTGTTGTGTAACTTGTGTACATTTGTTAATGCTATCAAACACCACTTTATCCTTGTATGGGAATTAGATAGGGATTTGGAGAGAAAGCAATTAAAATAATGAAAATAGTTTTTATTCATAGCATGCAACATTACACAACATTATATATAATGTAATGATTTACATAATTATGTAAAAAGTTAACAGTTAAGTATATATACAACTAAATTATGTCCTGTTAAAAATAAGGAATTTATTAAAAAGACACTATATTTATGTATGAATGAAATGAAATGGTTTTTTTTCGAATAGGCGTTTACTTGCACATATTTAATACTAGCTTTTCGCCCGCAGCTTCGCTCGCGCGCGTAGACTATAAGATTTTCACATTCATGTAATCAACGCTAAAATGTTAGACTTTACCAGTTCGGAAGGTTGCTTCGACTGCAATGACTCTTCAAAAAAAACTATGATTTATCACGTAAAAGGTAAAGGTACATTCTCCCCAGTCACATTCACATTGATATCTTATCATATCAATCAAATGTATCAAGCAGTACCTATCGTCATAAGATGGCCACACAAGGAACCTTTTCGTTCTTTGGGGAATCTCTGAAAGTCCGGACATAGACCCACTCTACGCGTCGTCATCCATAGAACACCACAATATTTCGCCCAAAGTGTTCTAGACTCCCAGGACTTAGTCTAGACAGACCTCCAGTGTTTCGCAACACTATCTTTTGTCTGCTTTGTGCCGATTCGACGTCGCCGCGTCGGCGTCGTCGCGTCCTACAACCTATCAATGTTTTGCGTTTCATTTTAGTGGAAAATACATAAAAGTCACTTAGATAGTTAACGAAAAAAGACCTAGAAGCAAGTTATCTTAATAATTTTATTGTTTCAACAGTGGAAACGATTTAGTTCCCCTTTGCGAGTGGGTAAGTGGGATCTCATTTTTCGTTTCAAGTAATTTCGAAACCTTTTGATACTGACAATTCATTTGGTGGAACTTTTTCGATTGTTTAGAGTTAAAAATACATTGGAGAATTTCAATAAACGGTGCGAAGTTGGATTCTCTGTAATCTCTTCTCCCTTTTTGATGACGAGGAAAAACTCTGAAATCGACTTTACCAAATCGCACTCGCAAATGGACAATATCCTTTGTTACTCAAATTGGTAGTTAATTACCTGCCTATGTTACTTTGTTGGGCAACTTCAATGTGAAAATCGTTTAATTTTTTCGTCCACCTTGACCAGTCTCGCAAAATTTCACAATCCTATTCAGATTGACGTATTGCAAAAAGCTTTTGAAGCTCATAAATGCCCATTAAACGATTAAGTTTCGCGTATTGCATCATTGCGGTTCATATCGCGGCTGTAGTTTTTCATTCACTATGGTTTGCTGCGCGTTATATTTTTTTGCATGAAAAACACAGGTTTCACTTTTTTGTCCGTCTAGCTCGGCGTCTGTGTCTGCAACAATATACTCAGCTGCCAATGACCCGCCTTGAACTAGTTACATAACCGCGCTAAGTGTCTCTCGCCAGTCGGCTCGACTCCTATACCTTATTGGTCGTGCTAACTTTATAATAGGCACCCTAGATCGGGCCCCGCGCCCGCGACCACGACGCTGCCGACGAACGCCGTTCCAAACTTTAACCGACTCCGTATAGGAGCTCTGTCACGCCATGATTTTTTATGTTTTTTTAGCGTTCGTACGATCTCGTTAGAATAACGTTGGTTGTCGAAATAGATTGCGTACACATGAATCGCTTTTATTATTCTGGCCGTGGTTGTCGAGTATCTACTGAAGTTGATTGAAAGAATAAGTAATGGGAATTCAGGAGTTCAGTGAAGCTTCATTGTCGTCATGTCGCCACAACGCCAGACCGCGGCGCGGTGGTGTCGCTCCGTATTAGCCCAAATTAATAACTGCCATCCGAATCTGACGTTTCGCATAATTTATCAATCGCAGGCATACCCACAAAGGATAACATTTAAGTGATAAAAATCATTATAACGGTTAGATCTCTTTGCCTTACTTTCTGTTTTATGATGATGGCCTAGTTTTAGATTTCGTAATTCTTTGAATAGCTAAATTTAGATTCAGCACACGATTTCGGTATTTAGGCCGTTATCGCAAATTTCAAAGAGTTGGAGTGAACGAGTATGTCACTCGGTTCTATCGATTCTTTCAAATATTCATATTAATAGTTACATTTTGTACGAAACTAAATACTCGTGCAGAAATCTAATTTCAATTAAGTACCTAAATATGAGTCCTTGAATCCACTAATACCCCTTAGTCCCTGTTATAAACTGCTTCGATAATGTCCGCTGACATAATATTAAAAATGTTCAACCTCAGTTCAGCTATTGACGCGTGATCTTAAAATTCACAAAAATTCGCTGGACAAATTGGTATAATTTATGAGTCATTGTAAACTAGAAATTGCCACAAAAAATTACGCAACTAAGTTTGCTCGTGATCCGATGAAAGAAAGTTGGGGAGCCCATAAAGATATTAAGCCACTCTTAAGTTTTTGAGGTCATGGTATTATGAGGTTGCAGAAGAGTTTCCAAATATACATAGGTATTGGCATTTAACTTTTGATTTTTATGCTGGAGCTGGATGAACCTGATACATCTAATAATTTGTTTGATCCTGCTTGACCATATCGCTATCAGCTTGCTTCAGGCTTTAAAAAGGCGTAAGAAGAACTCTTCAAGGTCTCGCAACACCTTGGCAATCCTTCTGGTATTGCAAATGTCCATAAGCGGCGATGGACTCTTACCATCAGGTGGATCGTCTGCCTTCCACCAAGTTTAGCTGGAAAAATTGTTATAAACTGTGGTGATATTTTTAGTGAACAATAGAAAAACTGACTTCCCATAATTTCGTCTACCTTTCTGGATATAGTAAGCTAAATACTTCCGTCGATATATCGACTGAAAGGTAATTTATTTTGCAAAATGATGAAACAATGGTGTTGCTATGCCATTTTAAGATTCCCAGACTGTTTATATTAGCGAATTATGTCAGACAATGTATTCAAGTGTGTAAAATATAAAGCTGCCATATTGAAACAGTTGTGCACATAAAATATACCTGCGTTGTCCCAATCACACGCAAAAGGGTCTTTAATACTCTAGATTTAATTTCATTTCTTGTTTCTTTTTTTCGCATAATGTCAGCCGGAGCTGGTTATGGGTTCCCGTTTTTCTAGTTCTCGTGTAATTCCTCAAAATGCAGCAATTGACACTTTTTGCTACAATTTAAATTGTCCCATAGCGCCTAACGACGCATATTACTAATAAGTTGTTTTTAATTGAATACAATTTTGATTGTCAGTGAGTCTATCCTTTCCCAATCTGGTTGCCATTAACTAAACTATGTCGTGCGTGTCATTTCCGAATTCTTTATCATAACCCAACCCTCGTTTATTTAACACTCTATTCTTTTACTTCCTCTACAACTATATATATCTGCTTTATTTTATTTAATATTAAAAACTCCGCATTACGTCCCACTCACCTTCCGGCCGCAACTTCAGAACATATCACCATTCTGAAGCGACGTTAAGCTGATATATTTTCCGTTACGTCGTTTCAACGCCTTCTATTTTCTCGTTGATTAAATTCGCAGCGAGCTCCAATTTTGTGATGATTTAACATTCTATGTCATGACCTTAATTGCTCGAGTCATATTCGTTCGGCTAAAAATGACAGAAAATGGGACGAAAGATGCTGTTGAAATTACAACAGAGATTTGGTTGATGGCCTTATCAATGGTGCCACGGTGAATTAGGACAAGTTTCTTTGAACAACCTCGTCTGTATATTTGCATAACATTGCTTAAGCTTTTTGCATATTATCATGTTACCGTAGCCGTACAGTAACTATGCGATTTTGCTATTTAGATTTTAGACCATGAGATTGAGCTCTCGAATCGTAATTTCTTGCGAAATATGTCGATAATTAGAATAAGTAATGACTATTGTTGATGTCTGTCAAAGACTCGCTTGACTGGAATCTCACTAAAGAATTACAGCGTCTGAATGTCATCAGTTCCCCATGGTCGTTGCTGTTAGTTATTTTAGCAGCGACAACCAACAATGCCGTCTTACCAGGTTCAGTATTACCATGTGTAAAGCAACGTTCGCTAATCAGTGCACATTTAGCACTTGCCGGTCGAGCGCTGCGCGGCTTGTGCAACCTCTGCCGCAGGTGCTCGGTGTCGGCCGGTCACGTAACCCGAGTGCTCGATGCCTGACCTCCTATGTCTATTCGTCTGTGACTCTTCGCATTGCCTATAGCTTGGTTTTTTCTGCTTTTAATCAGTAAACATGTTTTTAATGAATACTTTAGGGAACATGTCGAACCCTGTCATTGAATGGCGTATTGTTTGAAAATTGAAAATGAATGAAATTGAATGAAAGACGAAAACAACTGCGAAAAAAAATATTTTCAAGTCAAGTTTCGAGAAGGTTTTGTCGTGAGACAGTATCTACAGTCCAATTGATTGAATGATATAATGGTTTGGTTATCTTTAATATTTATAAACTCAATTCTCAATGTTCTATCCTGTGGTTCTATCTAGTATTAGCCTCTGCTTCCATCCGCTTTCATTGCCGTTGATTAAATGAACTTCATTTTATATGATGGTGTCATTTCCATCAACGATCAAGGACATACGGTCATCCAGATTAATAACTTTTGTAATACCAGCTTCGGGTTTTACCTTCCGAGTTATAACCTTGTCGCTAAGCATCTACCAACAGATGCAGATACAGTTTCCTTCTAGTTAAGACTAGCTTGCTTACATATTACATGAATCCTAATGAGTTTTCTTAAGAGAAAACCGTTGGCAGGTATAAAAACGTTATAATAACTGTCTGGTAAAGTTTCTTTTAAGATACAAGGTTTTAAAGAAATCGCTCGATTAGTATTCAATAGTCCCCGAATTGTAAACTTATTATCATAATAGGTCTGTAGACCTTCATAGTTGGATAACGATTTCCTTAATGTGTCTAAAGCATGCGTTTTTTTTTTGTTCAATTAAGATATTTCAAGATATATGGCATATCAGAAAGCTAGAAAAACATGAATTCAGGTCAGGATTCTTTAATTTTCGTACTATTTTCTATTTTTTTTTGAACATGTAATTTTCTTCCCCGAAAGTTCATTTGGTACGAACCCACCATCGCTTCATGAAGCCTAAATTCTGGAATCTCCCTCTTACCTACTGACCTCAGTTACGCCTAGATAACATATATTAGCTGATCGTAATTTGCATATTCTACTACTAAAATTAGTTTACATAAATTGTGTTTGGACCATATTAACGGTAATTTCGTTTTATGTGAGGAGTTAGAGATTTGTAGTACTTATTTTCGCCATGTTTTAAAATAGGCTTCTGCTTCATGTTCATGACTATGACCTAAAAAGTTTACATTGATGACATAATCGTTACATCAGATATGTCACACAAACACTGTTCTGAATGTAGTGATAAAGCGAGCAAAACGTTTTGTCCTGGATTATGAATTTTCGATTTATCCTTACATATAATAATGAATATTAGTCTGTTTGTACCGTATGCGTTCCTATACCACTGACGCCATCTACTATGTTATTGCGCGAAGGCAAGGGATGGTTTCTGATTGGAAAAAATAACCTTGCAGATCACCCAAGTTTTTTCTTCTCTCTGTACATATCATCCAAGTTACATAAAACAACATTAAACTTTTTTCCTTAAACAGAATCGAATAATGTATTCCAAGACATTTTCGACGAACATTTTATATGAAATCAATGTTTAGTTAAACTGATAAGGAATATTATCAGCTGTGATAATAAACGGTATTGTAATAAGGCAATCAAAAAGCCATATCAAATCGTTATGATAAATAATACAGTAGGGTCGACGCCCTTCGACGTTCGCGGGAAATATACTCGGATATTTGACAATGTATCATGCCTCAAATATTAGGTTGTTGACATAAGTTTGTGGGAAACGTTAACACTAATCAGATTATGAAAATGTTTATTTGTATAATGGAAACGATAACCTACTTAATTTAAATTTAACGTTAATGTTTAAGGAAAACACAAATACTTTTTTTTGCCCACTAAATAATAAGCCTTAATGAAGTATCTCTTAGAAGACAGTCTTCCGCCCAGCAACATTTTTAATTTGTTCGCCTACTTCCGCGACGCTTTTTGTATTCATAAACGTTTTCTTATTATCAAATCTAATTTTATTCGTACCAATTATAATAAAATCTAATAAATCCGCACTTTTCATTGAGAGTCATTCATCAAACCAGTAATTCTAAATTACAGCGGTTTTTGTGATTGCCATATAGCCGCAACAAGCAAATCTAAAAACGCTGCTATCTACACGTTGTAATCTCTGTAGTACTAATTAATTCGTCAGCCAATTTTAACTATAATGCGAGGCGCTAAACTATCCACGAAGTTAATGTACCATCCTACTTAGTTGAGTTGCACTTCCGAGTGATGCATGATGGTCAGGTTTCCTAGAAAATTTAATTTATTGAGGGTACTTTACATATATTCCGACAGCGGATACTTAAAGTACCTACTCTTGGTACTTTTAAGTGATTAGTAAACATCATATTTAATTATCGGCTTTCTAACTTATATCTAGTTTACGACTCCTTCAGCTCATCCTACACCCATCGTTTTACTTCTGTTTAGTCGATATTTTCCCGAAAGAATTCTTTAAATTCTTTAATTCATCGCATTTTGTCGTCTACTCGGTTAGGCAATATTTTACATAATGATTTGCAAAATCTTATGCATCCTATAATAACCTGGCGCAATTATTCTGGCTAATGGAGCCCTGTGCTCGTAATTACAATTCAAACGTAAATTGCGTGCAAGTCAGGGGGAAATGCAATTACTGCACACGAATTTATTAGGAGATGTTTATAATGGATGGATAATGGGCTAATGGCATTGTTTTTTTTACCAGAGGGACAATATAATTAAACATGATAAAAAGCTCTGCACAAAAAAACTTCGAAGCGGCTAGACGTTGAAGTTGTAGCGTCTGAAATAACTCATCAATCAATGTCTAATGTGATGATTAAACTAAAGATACAAATAACGAATAGTTGACTTTCGTAATGTAATTCGACTGATGGTGCGACGATTGGTCAATGATCTAACCATGGACTAATCTATCACCCGTCACCTGTATTTATAATCTTTGATGAGCTCCCCGTGCAAATTTCTTCCAGGTTCCTTCTACTTCCTTTATACTTCAATTTGTCTAATAGTCCTATTGTATGATTTAGCTTAGCATGAATATCAACTGCACAATGTAGGTACGTTATGCATGCAAAAATCGCTCCAAAACCAAGTCAATTGTACCAATTGCCGTTCTGCAGTGGTACGCTGGTGATGTCATATCTCCGTTCACTTAACCACTTACACCTATAAGCTGACTGCTAACCACTTCAGTCGTTTTGTATCGTTTACGGTTACGGGAAAATTGGGCTGGAAAAATACAATTTCAATTATTATTGGCTTTCGATTATTTATATTATTAGATCTTGTAGAGGGCTTTCTTCTTTGTTCTTAAAGAACGGTTTAAATGCACTGTCTATAGCATGTTGGTTGCTTCTACTTATATGCATGCTTATCATTGCTTGCTTGCTTAATATGAACCGAGAGCATTTTGTAAATATAAAAATGTTATTATGATTTTTCATTAATAAAGATCCCGAAATGTACATGTCTTTCATTTATAGAAATAATATGTCCGTTAACATAAGTTTCCGAGCCCGGTGGTAGGCTGGCTAATGTTAGCGGCCGTTGACCCCGGACAACCTCGGCTCACTGAAAACGTTCAATCGTCGGAGATAGCATTGTGTCTCACACAATAAGGCTGCGACACAACCATTTGTCAAATTGTTGCTCAATATCCCGAGTATCCAAGATATTGATAAATCGGTATATAATAGATATCTGTGTCGGAGTGGTATACCATTGTGTTTATATTTAAGGCGAATTTAGCTCAGTGGTAGTGACGTTGACGTGACGATGCCGAGACGAAGGTCCCGGGCTCGAATCCTACAATGAGCTTCAGCTTTCGGTGAAGGAAAACATTCGTCAGGAAACCATAGCATGGTGGTATGGTACTTTGTAGAACCCACCTGACTGGCTACCACCCACAAGTAAAAAATCTGTCGCCAAGCACCTATCCGTGTATTCCGGCAGCTGCACTTAACTAGCCAGTTCCTTCTAGGCTTGCTGTACGTACCACCTTCGGCCACATTATCTTTAACCATGGTGAGATTAAGGTGAAACACAGGCCTATCTACAGTAAAAAAAAAAACAATCGCCTTCTTTCTTTTGAAGCTTTGGAAAAGTTTATATTTAAATGTTTCCGCACGAGGCTGTTTATTATTTTTAAAATGGTAATTAATTAATTATACGAGTTTCTAGACGATTCATTGTAGTAAAATCAACAGAGTGAATATTTATAGGTTTCACTATCGATGATTCATACAGAACTACTATGTAAAATACATGATATAATATACATAATGGTATAATGATACATAATGGTATATAAATTCATTATGTAGACTTAGGGCATGTTGTTCCAAAGGATTGCTCAACATAAAATTTTGACGATGGCGTACGGTATTTAATGTCCATTAATCATGTTGTTTCCTCATGTAAAGAAGAACGAAAGAGAGAAAAGAACTCAATTCGTGGAACATCCTAGCGATGGATAGCGCCATCTTTAACATTTGCTCGAACTTCAAGAGTGTTGAAATCTCGCCCGTATACCTAATGAAAACTATTTCCATCAAATCAAGTTTTATGGTCATGAGCTCCTTAAGATTTCGTTATTCACATCTATCAGAAATAATTGAGCAATAACTATTAATTGATATAACAGATTATTAGAATCGCCGCCGAAGCGAATTTTGTGCGAACCTTTCGATTTGTAATTCAGTTATGTTAAAAAGGGTTATGTTGAGGGTCGTGATTTGAGATGTAATTTCTGTAAACTATTTATGTGCTGCGTCATAATATTGTGTATGTTATTAACTGTATTGTTGAATATTTTTCAGAATACCATGGTCAAGGAATGGACGCGGGTGGAAACAATTTTGACTCCGGTAAGATGTTCTTAATTTTCTTAATACTTATTTATATCTCAACTAGTATTATATATATCTACATCATAGAGTTAAGAGTATATGTAAGCTTATAAAGATTCATTCGGATTTGAGTGTGATAAATAAAGCGAGTGTATAGTTATTGGCTCGACGACATACGATTTATGTCGACGATCAGGTTGTCATACATGAATAGTTTTGTTTACATTTACCTATCATGTGGGCTACGATACCGATTGAAAGTTTATCCCCATGATATTGTTTCCGTGAAAATGCGCTCAGGCATTTATGGGATTTTTCTTATAACATTTGACGTGTGTTTATGTAGATGATATTGTAACGACTTCGTAAAATAGGCAGGTTCACAATATATTAATAGAGGGATCGAGGTTTGTTTCATGTTGTCTCTCACTAAACATAAGTACGTTGTTGAATAAGTTCTAAATACGTAAGTATATGAAACTGTCTCATGATTTTAGAACAGGTGATGGTAAAAGGTCGGGACAATAAAATAAGTCTGACATCCGGTGATAGAAGCGCACGTACAAATCTATTTATCGATCGTGAATCTCCTAATTGGATTCTTTGTCGCTCTGCACAGTTATCAAATTGAATTTCTGTCTCGATTAACCGCCAATTCGACACAGCCGCCATGTTTCATTTAAATAGGGTCATCCTCGCAGATGGTGACGTTTTACTAACGGTACTTTTTCTGTGGCAGTTAGTAATATGACCTAATATCCCAAAGCTTTGCTTGTAGAGGATGCGATGAGTCTCCTAACATTTCAGTGTTAGTAATTCAAAATTGATAAAACCACACTGCATCAGTCGTTGCCCTGCACATTTCTTTTTTTCGGTTTTTCGATGAAGGTGTTAATTGTTTGAGTAATTATTTAATACTAGTGTTCCGCCTCGCGGTTTCCAGACCTTGCGGTTTGAGCTGTGCGTGCATCTGACAACATCTGAAACAGTCAGTTCGTCCTTTAATATAATCCTACTATATCTTACTACATCCTAACTATTATAAATGTGAAAGTGAGTTTGTTTGTTTATTTATTTGTTTGTTACGCCTTCACGCCTCAACTACTCAACAGATCATCATGAAATTTGGCATGCAGATAGCCTATGATATGTAGAAGGACATAAGCTACTTTTTATTCCGGGAACGAGGGTGAAACCGCGGGGGACAGCTAGTACTTCTATAAATGTGAAAGTTTGTATCGATGTCAGGATGTTAGTTGTGAAGATGTTTGTTACTCTTTCTCGCAAAAACTACTGAACAGATTTGAATGATATGTTATGGATTAACACATACTTTGTATCTCGGAAAAACATACGATTCCTGGAAACCGCGGGGGACAGCTTGTTGCCAGCGTGTCCTTGATCAGTATACCCCTTTAGCAGTCCCATTAAAACGTCAGTTATTATCTTTTGCACCCTTGTCGTTTTATGTTTAAAAGGTCACCTTGAAAGGGTTAATTCGCGTGATGGCAGATGTCAGTTATTTAGTTTATCAATAATTATCATTACCCTCGCTTTACCGGCATAAATGAGTGAAAAGAGTAACTCGTTCGTTATATTTCTTTGTCTTGTCAGTATTGATTTTGTATAATGTCGGTCATCGTCGGCTGTAAATGTAAACTAGACATGATGTATGCATTTTAAATGAGTTTGGATTTAGTGTTAATAAAATAATGTACCTATTTGGTGGTGATGGGGTGTATGGTGTGACCATGCAAAGCCTAGAAGGCAGGCTTTCGTCAACCGTTATTTGTGGGATAATATTTTTATGACAGTTTTTTACATATATACAATATTACATCTATATCTATACTTTTATACTAATATTATAAAGTGGTAAAGTTTGTAAGTCTGGATTTAGCATGTAATCTCCGTAACTACTGAACCGATTCGAAAAATTCTTTCACTTATAGGAAGCTACATTATCCCCGGGTGTTATAGGCTCTTTATCCCGTGCTATGGTACTGACACCATGAATTCCTCCACCCAAATCTCAAGCTCAGTGTATGATAAGATTCACTTAACTTGTCCGGTCTTCAAAATAGCTGTGAAGCTGCAACCTTCGTTTTATCTGGATGGCTGGCTCATAGGCTCGACTAGCTTTGCATCTTAAATAACCCTTTAAAGGTCATACTTTGATAAACTTCATGAAGCGATTTTCCAAGGACTGAGTGGGTGTCAGGTAGTCTGCCGACCTACACATTACGAATATCGAGGAAAACAAATAAATGCCTTTGCTGGTATGGAGAGGGATATGGGCTACCGTTTATTCTGGAACTTCTAGTGAAACCGCGGGGGACAGTAATACTTCAGTAAATGCCCCGAACACCACTAGGGTTTTTAGAGATAGAGCAATGGTGCGTGATCCACGTTACGTGCGTTATTGAGCCCGCGCAGGTAATCGATTGCGCCGCGATTTCTAATTGCCGACATTTCACGTGTTATTTAGTTAAATACACGCATAATTACGATGATGGATCAATCTAAGTATGTTAGATACATAGTCCTACAAAGTAATGATTGCGAAAGTGAGTTTTGTTTGTTACCGCTTGATATAACCGCTCTAATCGGGACCGTGGGTGAAATCACAGGGCGAAAAATACCTAGTACATTTATAAAAAATTACAGTTTAAAAAAACTAAAAAAACACGCTTTAAAAAGCCCTGCACTAAAAAGTGTTAAATAATTATAAAATTGAACCTAAATATATTCTCTGTCTATCCCGTAAGGGCCTAAATGTAAGAAATTTTTGTAATTAAGTTCAATATTTGAATGAAAAGTGTGTGGCGCTTTTCATTTTGTAATTTACGATATTTCTTCATGATAATGATAATGATAACGCTTAGAAATTCTATTGGGTTACAAGGAAAAGCGCCCCACGCTTTTCATTCAAATATTGAACTTAATTACAAAAATTGCTTACATTTAGGCCCTTACGGGATAGACAGAGAATATATTTAGGTTCAATTTTATAATTATTTAACACTTTTTAGTGCAGGGCTTTTTAAAGCGTGTTTTTTTAGTTTTTTTAAACTGTAATTTATTTTTTATTTTTTAGTCAACATAAATTATTCATACCATTTTATTATGTTACTTATACCATATTTTCACCCAATATCAATTTCTTTCACATTTATAATAAGTATTTAGCTTCAGTGCCTACTCTTTGACTCCACCAACAGACTCAGAAAACCATATTTGGCCAAAATGCACATAATACGATTACAATACGCCCAAACACGGCTAGAATACGATGCTCCGCTATGGGGTTCCAGTGCCAACCCTCCGACTTCATCATCAGACCCTGAAAACTATACATGGTCAAAATTCATCTCACGACATTTCCAACAACCCCAAACACGGCTAGGATACGATGCTCCACTATGGAGTTTCAGTGCTTACCCTCTAGGGTTTCGTTTTTCCCGACCTTTTTCCGTTCCCGGGACCCGGGAATGAAAAAAATGATTTCCCGGGAATTCCCGTTTCCCGGGAAAAATTGATTGTTTTATTTTTATCGATCAAAAGTCAATTAAAACACGTAATTTAATTTAATTGGTTATTTATTTGTCTCAAAAGAATTGGTGGTCAAGCATACGGCCCGCCTGATGGAAAGCAGTTATCGTAGCCTATGGACGCTTGCAACAGGGATATAACTCGCGCGTTGCCGACCCTAAAAGATTATGTAGATTGATATGATATGATATTTTAAATCTCACACTCCTAAGTGTAGCCTAATAGGCTAAAATGAGCGAAAGTATAAATTAGTATAATGAAAGCCCTTTTATATAATAATTACGTGTTTTACTACCCTTTTGATAGGTAAAAATAATAACTTATTTTTTATCAAAAACACACAAAATAGGAAATATTGAAATTTTTCAAAGAAACATAAAACTCTGTTCCGCATTATCTCCGAATATACACATTTTATAAATAAATTTGAATGTCACTTTAATTTCTCCTAAATGAAGCTAAATCAGTGTTTACCTCTAAAACCTGCAGTTCAGAACCCACACCAACCCAGTGCGAATCGAACTTGCACGCGAAGGGTTCCGTAAAGACATTTCTTGGCGGCCCCAAATTTTAAATTTTATTTAATTTTAATACACATTATGTGAAAACTTCAAATGTCTATCTTTTACGGTTCTTGAGATAAAGCCCACTGACAAACAGACGGATGGACAGTGCAGGCTTATTAATAGTGTCACGCTAAAATATCACGTGTAGATTACGTGTTTTACAGGTAAAAACAACAAAACTTATTTTTATTTAAAAAAATGTGAACGCTGATTCACTTTATCTCCAAGGTACTATAATTTATATACAATAACTATATTTTTAATAAAAAATTTAATGTTATTTTCCTCAAAAATCTGTTCATGTTCATGTTCATGGTTCCTTTTAGCTTTTATCTGTAGTTCAGAAAAAACCTATCATTGGTCGCGAAATTTACCGATACAGAAAATGTACGTTCGAATTCAGTGGATGAAGACATTTATTTTATGCAACATTTTCGTGTATCAAAGATTTTTCGTTAATTATGATCAAGATTTGCAGGTGTTTTAAAGCATTCTTTCTAATAAAGAAATTCCCGGGAATTCCCGGGAAACCGCAAAAAAAACCCGACTTCGGGAACGACGTATTTCCCGGGAATTCCCGATTCCCGGGAACCGGGAACGAAACCCTATTACCCTCCTACTCCATCATCAGACCCTGAAAACCATATATGGTCAAAGTTCATCTTACGACAATTCCAACAAGCCCAAACACGCCTAGGAAACGTTGCTCCGTTATGGAGTTCCAGTGCCTACCCTCCTACTCCATCATCAGAGCCTGAAAACTATACATGGTCCAAGTTCATCTCACGACAATTCCAACAAACCCAAACACGGCTTGTATACGATGCTCCACTATGGAGTTCCAGTGCTTACTCTCCTACTCCATCATCAGACCCTGAAAACCATACATCGTCAAAGTTCATCTCAAGACAATTCCAACAAGCCCAAACACGGCTAGTATACGATGCTCCACTATGGAGTTCCAGTGCTTACTCTCCTACTCCATCATCAGACCCTGAAAACCATACATGGTCAAAGTTCATTTCATGACAATTCCAACAAGCCCAAACACGGTTAGTATACGATGCTCCACTATGGAGTTCCAGTGCTTACTCTCCTACTCCATCATCAGACCCTGAAAACCATACATGGTCAAAGTTCATTTCATGACAATTCCAACAAGCCCAAACACGGCTAGGAAACGTTGCTCCGTTATGGAGTTCCAGTGCTTACTCTCCTACTCCATCATCAGACCCTGAAAACCATACATGGTCAAAGTTCATTTCATGACAATTCCAACAAGCCCAAACACGGCTAGGAAACGTTGCTCCGTTATGGAGTTCCAGTGCCTACCTTCCGGATCCATCATCAGATCAGCTCGATGGTACCAAATTATTGTATTGTCATCGGTACTTGATAAGTGTGCAAAATTTCAGTTTAATCTGACGTCTGGAGGTCGATGAAAATTACGTTCGAAGATTCCTTTACATACATTCATACATACATAGATACATACATACAGGTGAAGCTAATAAAAGCGTGTTAAAAAGAAATATTTTGTAACGTTCTAAAGAATTATTCTTGCGAAAATCTGACGAAAAAGTAGAGAACCGTTTGTCGTATGGACATGTTACGAGGAGGAATGACAGTGTGTAGAATATGAACATGGATACAGATGGTACCACGAGTGGTGAGCACATAGGCAGTAGTGGGGGCAAGCTCGCGCATGCACACTTTTGACCAAATCGCAGTAGCCAAAATGACACGCGAGAATCCAATAGACGACGAGCATCGACTGACGAACCAATCGTGTGCGGCTTGGCGCTCCCCCCTTCTTCATTCCGCCAAACAGACCGAAAAATTTACTACTGCTCACTGCTGCTACTGAGCTGTCAATCTGTGCTCACGACTCCTGAACGTTACTATACCTACATACATACTTGAACTCTTACATACTTGAATGTGCATCTCCGTAGCTATTAAGCTCCGGGGCTCTCCTTTCCAAGGCATTTATTCTCATGACCGTAGGTTGCCCTACGGTCTTGAGAATAAACACATTAAACACACATTTCAACACTTAACACCTAACCATTTGATATTGTAGGTATTCATTTTTATTACGATGTTAGATTTTTAATTTCGTTTACTGTTATTAACAGATGCACCTAAAACTGAAAGAGTGTGATGGAAGTTACTGGTTCCTTAACAGAGGCTTCGGATTAACTTGGATACCAGTACGTGGATTACGTAACTTTATTTCAATGAAATTCAGATTGAAATTACCTCTGAATCGGTAGAAATATTACAAAATTGGAAATGGTTCCATTTTGAATTAACCACTGTTTGTATTTGCAGTTATCACAACGTAAAAAAGTTATCAGAAAACCGCTATATTGACCCAATTTCAATTCGATAATGATTGAAATTTAGTTACGTAATCGCCCCACAGTTCTCCTTCAAACTATAAAATAACACCTAAAATTTTTATTTTTACGGTTTGTTCTCCTAATGTTGGATATTTTTAAGGGAAGGAAATTAATATTTATAATGGAGGTGAGAGAAAGACCGAAAATGGAATTGATGTATGTGTAAAGGATGATATGAGTTGGGAAGGAGTTAATGCTGATCTAATATAAAAGGTTACATGTTACGCCCCAATTAGGGTAGATATTGACCGAATAATATTGCTTACCTATGACAGATAAATACACCTGCGCTGAGAGAATGCGTTTCTGATATCTGTTAATATTGTACTATTCTCAGAAACGGCGAATGCTATTGAGATCGGACTCTCACAGGATGGTTCATTATTTTCTTAATCAGATCAGCCTTTTCCGTCATTTGGCAAATATTAAGAGTTGTCAGAAACGTATTCCCTCTGTAGAAAGATAAAAATATTAGTCCATGGTAATTAAAACGGAACATTCCAAAGGCCGAGAATGATTCGCTAAATTCACGAGTGAACCCATCTCACCCGTTTTAACTTAATTATGAGGTGATGATTGATGACGCTAAAGGCTGACAGCCGAGATAATAACTAACAACATCTTGGTTAACATTTACAACATAATCATTCCAATTATTACCGACAACTTTCTCTTTCATAAGTTTCGCATTTAGATAACGCGCGAATAGACCCTTCTAAAGAGGTTATATAATTTTCTTATTTCGTTATTCAAGGTACTTGCATTATTAAGGTACAAGTCCATTTGTTCAATTCGGGCCTTAGGAAGGAAATAAGCTACCAAGAGAAAGAATCAAAGAAAGGCAAACATTATTGCGCGCAAAACCAAACAGTGTGATGTCAAAGGAAAAACATCTCAAAACCTTGGTCAAATTCTAGTGCATTTAAGAAAAATAAAAATTATTCAGTAGTTTTCAAGATATAGACAAATAAGTGTGACGGCCTGGCTTTTTGATACGAGCTACGGGTGTGGTGTCAAAGGAAAAACATCTCAAAACCTTGGTCCAATTCTAGTGCATTTAAGAAAAACTAAAAATGACGATATAAAAATGTTATTTCAAAAAAATTTTATCGATTTCAGAATACACTAAGAAACATTTCGCTGACTTCAAATCAGTGTCAGATTAGAGTTATTTCATGCTTTTTAGTGAATTCTGAAGAAGATTTAATTTTTTTGAAATTACTTTTTTATCGTAGAAAAGGATAGTGATAAGACTTCGTTTCCGAGAGCATCTTTTATGTCCAACACTCATAATGCATCTTGCCTTTCTAAAGGCTTTAAATCCTTTGGGAGTTGATAAAATCCCAGCAAAGTGATAAATAGGTGTTTTGTGATGCAGGTCAGCAGCCACAGGAGCAGGAGTTGGCGACGAAAATGCTGCAGATCCAATCCAAACGGTTCTACCTGGACGTGAAGCAGAACCGACGCGGCAGGTTTATAAAGGTCGCAGAGGTGAGCACAAAAAGTTTATCAATTCAAGGTTGTGCCTCCATAGGCAAATAGGCATATGGAAGAGCAAGGTTGGATGGCTCTTCCGTTTAAAAAGGAAGATCTTCCGCTAGGCTTGGATATCGTCGCTGAGGACCACGGCCCTACTGTAGATGTTACGAAAGTTGTATAGAAACAAAATGCTTCTGCACTTCGGTAGCGAGATGTAGGAGCCTGTGTCTGTGATCTATCTGTGGTCACTACGTGCCAAATGTCTGTGTATTTCAGTCACAATCATAAGCTACTGTTATTAGTATTATGATGCACTTGCAAACCTACGATTATATGTGTAGTTTTAGACCATCGATTATAACAGAAAATTTGCAGAAGTAAATTCATAACATTGTGAATTCATAAATATTTTATTGTAACATCAACAATTACGTAAATCCCCTTGTCAGTCAATCGCGTTATGTGGAGTCGATAACGATTGACACATAACAGATATAACAAGATAACGTGCGAACAGCTGATGTCGATAAGCGCATGTATTTTGTAATTGGAAAGCCGCGGCGGTATCGCGGAAGCACTGCGCCCGCGCCGGTCGACCGTGAAGCCGTTATTAAAGCGTACATGCACATTATGGCTGTTTAATTGAGTAATAAAGATTACATTTGTATCATCATCATCAGCCTATAATGTCCCACTGCTGAGCACAGACCTCCTTTCACAAATCAGGGTGAAAGGGAATGGGCAGATACTCCACCACGCATGCCCACTGCGGATCGGTGGAGGTAGGCCAGTGGTCAACCTACGGGCCAGTTGGCGGTTCGATTCCCACACAGAAAATGTATTTGTGTTATTGTTGGAGTTTGCAAGCCGCCTAGTAGGCCTCCAACTAGCTTAACGAGTATCACAATTATGTGATAACCTGGACCAACGGCTTTACGTGCCTTTCGAAGAACGGAAACGCTCGATTTGAAATCATCATCATCATCATCAGCCTATAAATAATAATAAATAAATAAATAATAAATACCACTAGGCAATCCAGGTACCGGCCACGACGGTGGTAGCTTATCGTTGCCGGACGATTAAGAACAGCTAATCATGGTACACTATGGCAGCGACTGAAAATCAGTGCTGTAGCCCTGTACCTGTACGGGGCTTGCAGTCTACAACTGAGTCGCTGTCCATTTTTGATGTCACACAACACAATTTATTATTACTTTTCCTTCTTACTGTTTTTTGTGTATGTCATATGTAACAGTGTATGTAATTGTGTTGTGTTTCCTCAAAATAAATGTTTTTTCTTTCTTTCTTCTTTCTTTCTTACACCATGAGCGCTTCATATCACATTTGTATAATATGACAATAATATGTTCTAGAAGATGGATAGATTAGCTTGCAGAGTTCTGCTGGGAATTGGTCTTTCCCAAATAGTTGCCACATTTACTGCTTCACGGTGTAGGTCTATAGGGCTTTGTTGACCATAATCTCACCATGGTCAGTTATATTATAACGTAGCCGAAGGTGGTAAGCACACAAACAAGGGAGCTGACTCTCATGTCATGTGAGTACTATAATGTGCACTACAGATCAGACTACCAGCGTGCTATGGTTTCCTTACGATGTTTCCCTTCATCGAAAGCTCAAGTCCGTTGTAGGATTCGAGCTCACGCAACTCGACTTGACTACTATCTATTATCGCCTTAAAGGCGAAGAGTTAGAGAGAGATAGTTGGGTCAAGTGCGGTCGGCAGTAAAAGAATGTCACTTGATGGGTGGGTATCACTAAGTTTGCATTCCTGGCTTTTCAGCAAATACCGTCAGGAAACCTGCATGATCAAAGGGACCATTTTTCAATTCCGGATTTTCCCTTACAAGGCTCGAGTCGGGTTCCATGTCCCCAATTATGATATGGTTGGTAATATTGAATGGTTGTGTCAGATCGGCGCGGACGGGCGGCGCAGTCAGATATTCCTGGCGATGTCGACGGCGGCGGAGTTCCGCGACCACCTGTCCAGCTTCAGCGACTACTACTCCTCGCTCGGCCCGCCCAACCCCGACAACGTGCCCGACGATGGGAAACTCAAGTCAGAGATGATGCTCAAGGTTTGTTACACTTACTATGAAACTTTGTTGATTAAACCTTAGGAAGATGTATCCGGCAGCACACACTCCACAATATACGAAGATGGAAATAAAGACAGTACCATCCAAAAAAATGTACACAGTCAAATTGTCAATTTTCGGATGCTGTTTACTTTCTGAAGTTATTTGGTTAACGTCTGTATAACCTAAAAAGTGGAGTTTGAAGAAACTGGAAGCAGGTGGTCGATAGATAGCAGCCGTAACAGGCGACATACTAATGTTGTTGGTACGTCCAGGACAACCGGCGGTACTACCTGGACCTGAAGGAGAACTCCCGCGGGCGGTTCCTGCGCGTGTCGCAGACCATCACGCGCGGCGGCCCGCGCAGCCAGGTGGCGCTGCCGGCGCAGGGCATGATCGAGTTCCGCGACGCGCTCACCGACCTGCTCGACGACTTCGGCACCGACGACGGCGGGTCTGTACACACACACGACACATCCTCACCACACATGACGCATCCTCCCGACACATGACACATCCTCACCACACGCAGCCAGGTGGCGCTGCCGGCGCAGGGCATGATCGAGTTCCGCGACGCGCTCACCGACCTGCTCGACGACTTCGGCACCGACGACGGCGGGTCTGTACACACACACGACACATCCTCACCACACATGACGCATCCTCCCGACACATGACACATCCTCACCACACGCAGCCAGGTGGCGCTGCCGGCGCAGGGCATGATCGAGTTCCGCGACGCGCTCACCGACCTGCTCGACGACTTCGGCACCGACGACGGCGGGTCTGTACACACACACGACACATCCTCACCACACATGACGCATCCTCCCGACACATGACACATCCTCACCACACGCAGCCAGGTGGCGCTGCCGGCGCAGGGCATGATCGAGTTCCGCGACGCGCTCACCGACCTGCTCGACGACTTCGGCACCGACGACGGCGGGTCTGTACACACACACGACACATCCTCACCACACATGACGCATCCTCCCGACACATGACACATCCTCACCACACGCAGCCAGGTGGTACAGACACAAGCGAGACAATAAGATATCCCTTGCGACAAAACGGCCATCATAGCGTGCCGCTACTTTAGTGACTATTTACACTTACCATCTTCTTGTTTTTCAAATTTTTGACGATAAACAAGAAGTTGGTAAAGCTTCGTCCTTTTTTTGGATTTCATTCCCAAAGGGTGCCAACGGGATCCTGTTACTACGCTTCCGCTGTCCGTCCGTCTGTATGTCAGTAGGCTGTATCTCACGAACCGTAATTGGTAGACAGTTGAGCTTTCGGTGAAGGAAAACATCGTGAGGAAATCATGGCATGGTGGTAGGGTACTTTGTAGTACCCATCTGGTTGGCTACCACCCTCAAGTTGAAAATCTGTCGCCAAGCACCTATCGGTGTGTTCCGATAGCTGCACTTGAGAGCCAGTTTCTTCCAGGCTTTGTGTGCTTACCACCATCGGCCACATCATCACTTACCTTACTTACTTACGTAATTATAATGTGTGACAAGTAGTAGTAGTACGATGATAGTATGTGTTGCAGTTTCAAAGGCGAGCTGCCCGAGGGGCGGCACCTGCGCGTGGACAACAAGAACTTCTACTTTGACATCGGACAGAACAACCGCGGCATCTACATGAAAGTCAGCGAGGTTGTAACATCGTTACAAGTAATTCATAGTATATATTGTAGCATTTACACATTTACTTATTATTAGTGCTTGCTTACTATCTTTTTATATAAAATTCTTCTGTACGTGTGTGTGTCACTGAACTCCTAAACAGCTGGACCGATTTGAATATTTTTTTTGTATGCGTTTGGTCGGCGCCCTGGATGGTTTAGATTCACAAATCAGCCCGGCAGATGGCGCTGCAGTCGATGTAGGGTAGGGTAGGGTAGCACCACGCGAAGGATGTTGCGCCGGGCAGCTAGTTATAATATAAATATCCATGTTTGTCTGTGTGTATTTCTATGAAACTAGTAGATTGTTGTGCGCAGACTAGTTTGGCTACGCTAGGACCTAGCGTGTCCATATGTTAATCTCATACAAATGTTTCTATTCGCGCAAACGTAAGGAAATGTACTTTGTCTAGACCTACAGGGGTCCAAACACCATCACTTAACCCCCCTTAAAAAAACTTGTGTTACCTACTTCTTCGACATCCGACGTCAAAAAAGGATAGGGAAGGTTTCTGACCTATTAAAAATTGGCGTTGAAACACAGGCATTCGCTAGATACTTAAAAATGAAAAAGTGTATCTGGTTAATTTCAACAGCTTCAATATTTATGTAAATCGAGGCAGTTTGAACTTCGGACGGCCAGGATAAAATCAGGATAGATTTTATCCTGTTCAGTGGACGCGAGGGAATTCGCGGGGACGGCTAGTACTGAAAGATACCTCTGGTGTTGCAAGCGACAGGCTACTGTAACCGCTTACCATCAGGTGGGCCGTATGCTTATTAGCTACCTTAAAAGTATTAAAAAAATACACCGAGATTTTTAAGTGGTATAAGAATATTCGAATCTCTGTTTAAAAATTACGCAAACTTTAGAATTTCCTCTAATTTACTTGTTGCATATCAGAAAAATGACTGTTGTACAATTAAACTACTCAAAACATGTTCTATCACCGAAACCCGACTCGGGGCATTCCAAATACAGTTGATTAGGTTAGAACGCGCGAGCCAAGCGAGTGAAGCGAGCGGTGCCGGCGAGCGCTAAATGATCATTCAGTTCAAACAGTTTTGCATAAACCATATAACTGATACTCAGTTTGATTTATATAGTGTGCGTATTTAGTAGACGACTGAGAAGACTGACCGACTGAGAAGTATTTAGTTTGCAATTCAGTATTTTTAGGTCTAGTTTCAATTTATTTTGTTCGAATAGAGGGAATTAATAGTTAGGGCATTAAAATAACTGAGTCAGTCGGGTACTAAGTATTCGACCTATGGTTTCCTAACGATGTTGTAGGGGACGAGACCCTTGTGGTAAGTCTGCTGAATAAAAGACTAGAGAAATTTAAAATAGTTTATTTCGTCTAATAAACGCACTGAAGTTACCGCACACCAAGTGCGGCCTCTCTATATTAGTTGCTGGCTGCAAAACGATGTTTGATCGGAATTTGGATCGACCAGATGTTTGCCTTGAATGAAAGCTCATGATTTTGGCGTATACGTGACATTGTGTGCAGTGCAGTAATATATTGCGTGGTGTTGTGTTGTGTTTCAGGTGAAGAGCAACTTCCGCACGGCGATCACAGTCCCCGAGAAGTGCTGGACGCGGTTCCGCGACATCCTCGCCGACTACTGCGACAAGATGTGCCACCAGGACTCACATCAGGTACTAACAAACATCCTCTCCATCACCTTACCCCCTTAGGGGGTGAATTTTTAAAAACCCTTGGTATGCCTACGTTATCTTAGAAACCAGGGTAGATTTCTAAATTCTAGTCCTGGCCGCCAATTCTCGCGCTTGAGACATCGATGTCGAATAGACATTTGGCGAAAACATGGCGGTATTCTGTCAAAATGCATTGAATTTGTAAGATCTCCGCCATGTTTTTTGGTAAATGTCTATGCGAGATCCGGGGCTCAAGCGATTCGTGCGTGCATCTGTAAACCTAGTCAGTGTCTCCGCGTATAAGTCAATCATTTGTTCAAACTTATGAAGGTCAAAGCTACTGAAGTT